>JAODUO010000308.1:232500-240000 GCA_025642075.2 Ridgeia piscesae | reverse complement strand
CGTGTGTGATGCGTGTGTGTCGTGTGTGTGTGTGTGTGTGTGTGTGTGTGTGTGTTTGTGTGTTTGTATGTATGCGTTATATGTGTTTTTACAAGACAATATAAAACATATCAATGTTTAAACATTTTCATTTCACTGTAGTAATGCTTCATTTAGACCAGTATTGTGCTATTTAATTTAAGTGGCAAATTAATTTCTGCCGCCGACAATTATGGAACATCGTGTTGCATACGACGAGTAAAAAATACATATGGCGCCACCCAAACAGTCATTACCAACTGAAACATATTATTCAACATAGGCAGTCAACAAAAGGAGACTGAACTTGGACAACTAAATGGTGATAGACACACGTATTATGATGTCCTGACTTATGCGAACGTAAGGCCTGTGTAGCACGGTTAGGTAAACGGCACAAATCATTCGTGTACTTTGTTTCTGTTGCTCATAACAGTGTACCGGTAAATCGCTTGCCTGTTTAGATTATCTTTGTGCATGCTGGCGTCCTCTTGGGAGGATCTGAGGAACTGATAGACGGTTACGTCATACACAACGACGAGAACGGTATCCAGGCGTCATGGCGAGGCAGAGACGTAGAAAGCGGCGTCAAAGATTATTTCGTTGGCATAGGAACATCCCCAGGTAAATACAAGATAAATTTTACGAAGAATGTGTCAGTTTAGTGCATACTCTTTTTGTAGAAAGTCACAAGAACATTATGTTAATTGGAAGAGGCTTCGCACACATACATGCGCGTACGCACGTATATACGTAAGCACGCACGCACGAACGGACGCACGGTGTCTCACAAACATACTATTTCTATTTAATTTAAATGGTGTACTATAGTAGGCCCAGTGTTTCAATAATGTGTTATCTGATAGTGATATAGTGCTTTCCGGTGATACATTTAAAAACACGCATAACACGTTGCAAAATAAACTAACTATTGCGAAAAATACAATGACCAATACACTCGCTACGTGTGTTTTTTGTTTTCGTAGGAAAGACGGATTTGTTGGCGTTTCGCAGGATGGGTCTATCAAAGGATGGGTACATCGACAACGTGGACTTGGCTTTGACAAACGTAACGACAAACACTCCAGTTTACTACGTCACAGTGAAAGCAGTAAACGGAGCTGGGAAAGAGAGTTCCGTAATGTCCTCCAGGTACAATATCCACACAACTTTATATTGTACTGGGATAATATTGTTATGTGCAAACAAACACAATATTTATTTGTTTGACATAGAAAATAATATATGTATCTTTCCAAGTGCGTATGAATGAAAGTTACTTGTAGCTTGCCCGCGTGTATTTTTTACATGTGCATGTGTTATGGCGCACACACGCACTCACGCACTCACGCATGTACGCATACACACACCTACTTATATTCACACATTTACACACACGCACACACACACACACACACACACACACACACACACACACACACACACACACACACACACACACACACACACACACACACACACACACGCACAGCGCACACACACACACACACACACACACACACACACACACACACACATATATATATATATATATATATATATATATATGTGTGGGTGTGTGTTTCCGTTCGTGCGTGCGTGCATGTGTGCGTTATATATCTGCCATGTTCACGAAAACATTAAGTTTCATCTATTATTTCAGCCCCATCAAGGTGGTGTCCGGAGACAAGGCCGGAATAGTGAGGGACGGGCCGGACACTGGAGTGGACATCGACTACCAGCTGGACGTGTCGACAGTGACGGTCACCTTCAGCGGCTACGAGAGTCAGCGAGACGGAGTGGGCCGCTACGAGTGGGCTGTAGGGTCAGCGCCCAGACTCGATGACGTCATGCCCTACTCTGACGTCAACCTTGTGACGCTTGACGGAGGGCCGCGGGGCATGCTGGGTAAGACAACTACGGTGTTCAAATAGTTAACGGAAAGGGGCAACTTGCATAATATAAACTTTGCAATCTAAGTCTAACACCAATATATTATGATGCCAAATAGTACCTACCTGTAATTACGTTTAGCACTCCTGGGAGTTGGGAAATTGAAATATGAAATATGAGAAGTTTGTTTGCAAGTAATTGTATACGTTTACAAATGCGTATTTTATTAAATAATTTCGTAGACAACACAACGTCGTACGATACCGCGCTACATAAATCGGTGGCGCAATGAAACCAATGTTCTAAAAATATAGTGACTTGGTTGTTTACTAAACAACAACATCAACAGCTACAACAATCATTTTACATTTTATCTACAAAACGCATATATCGAGAATGTAATAATTCTGCACAGAGGCGCGTTAAATTCAATATAGGTAAAATATGAATATATGGAATGCATTTAATATATTAAGATTACATAGTAAAATAATGTACAATTATAATAAATACATACATAAATAACACTTCTGCATTAATAAAAAGCATACAAACATTCATATCGTTAACAGTAATTATTGTTAAGATGCATTCAGTATATTACACACTAACAGTAATTTGCATACACGGCCTTAAATATGTGTTTAAAGGAAACTTGAAAAATTCAAGTTGTAGCTTTACTTTCAATGGTAAACATCGCTCCATGCCTCATTCCTGCAGGTGTGGTCGGTAGTGGCACAGGGCAGGGTCAGCTGGTGTTGTCGGCGGGACGGAGGTACTACACGTCCGTGCGGGCCGTCACTGGGGCCGGTGGAATCCTCGAGTCGACCTCAGACGGCTTCGTAGTCGACGACACAGCCCCGGTAGTCGTCGTCACGGCCGTCGGAGCAACTGCCGTCAAAGCGACCGACTCGGCCGTGCTGTACCAGAAGGAGACGGACTCGTACACGGCGGCGTGGCGGGTAGACGACGGGGAGAGCGGGGTGGTTGACGTCGCATTCAGGCTCGGAACATTTCCCGGTAGGAAGGACGGTGTCGTTGGGATGTCGGAAAGCCGCTGGCTGATCTGCAGTCTTGTTTTCTGGAATCAACTCCGTTTTACAATTAAATCTTCTGAAACGGTAGCCACCTTTCGTAAACAAATCAAAACGTATGTTTGAAATTGCTTTTCCAGTATATATTGCCAGCGGTTCCATGCTCCAGTGACGACTTTTGCTTGTCCCTTTTATGATTATGCCAATATATTTTGTTTGCTGCGCCTCTGAGCTTCAATGGTCATGGATACAGGCAATAAAGACGTGTTACAATCATTATTATGTAGCTGTACTGTTACTTGTTTGTCAAATAGAAGTCAGTAGCAATCAGTCTTACAAAAAGTGTTCTACTCCTCTTGTTTCTCACTATGTCAGGTAAAAGAGACGCTACTCCAACATTTTCCTCTCCTGTTTTGGACAAGGCCAGATGTAATTTAGTCACATACGAACGTTCGCCATGTTGGGTTTCAATTGTGCTATGTTATACGTAAGCGTGCTAATATAACGTCACTAAGTCTGTTATCAGACCAAGCAGGTCATTACGGTGACACTAGGATGATGATGATGATGATGATGATGATGATGATGATGATGATGATGATGATGATGATGATGATGATGATGATGATGATGATGATGATGATGATGATGATGATGATGATGATGATGCTGCTGCTGCTGCTGCTGCTGCTGCTGCTGATGATGATGATGATGATGATGATGATGATGATGATGATGATGATGATGATGATGATGATGATGATGATGATGATGATGATGATGATGATGATGACGACGACGACGACGACGACGACGATGATGAAAGAGACGGTGATGATGATGATTATCCTAATGTCAAAATTAAAAACATATATAAAATATATAATAAATTGAACTATGTTGATTTTCTCTTTTACTATTGAACGTGCATTTATAAGAATTTAATTTGTTCCCATTGTTCAGGTGCCGACGACATTCACCCCTCAAAATATGTTACCAATATTAGCAGCTTCCCGAACGGCTACGTGACACCGGCCAAGGGCGGAAAGCCAAACATCCTCCGTCTAGACGCGACTAATGGTGTAAGTTAAAGTTTGCATTAACTCTTGTTGCACGTTTCATATTATTAAAAACTGCCTTGATAAATAGTTGAACTAGTTTAACCAAATAACCTAGCTCTCTTTATCGTATATATATGTGTGTGTGTGTGTGTGTGTGTGTGTGTGTGTGTGTGTGTGTGTGTGTGTGTGTGTGTGTGTGTGTGTGTGTGTGTGTGTGTGTGTGTGTGTGTGTGTGTGTGTGTGTAGAGTGTGTGTGTTTGTTTGTTTGTTTGTTTGTTTGTTTGTTTGTTTGTTTGTTTGTGTGTATGAGATAGATTGTGCGATTGTGTGTGTCGTAAGTGCAAGTACAATACTTCATATTGCAATTGTTGTACACGTGTGATCTAAACATGTAGTGTTTGTGTAAGACTTCTATTTCAATGATATATTTATATGCCTTTCTAAAAGTGAACCTCATTTACGTCAGACGTAGTGAGTCGTGCACCAAAATTACATCTAGCTAATGTTTAAATGAGACATATAACAATAGTATTATATATTTGATGATAGTATCAAACGTATGTTTGGGCAGGTTGGATTGACGTCAAGACGAATATCACCTGTACTTATAGTGGACACTACACCGCCTGGTCAAGGAACCGTCAACTGTCCCAAGTTTGTGCAAGGTACATCTTGTATTAGTATTGTTAGTATTAGCAGTGGCGTCGATCCAGTTTTAAAAGTGGAGGGGAATGTGGACCAAATTTTATGAAAATTTTTTTTAAAAAAAAAAATATACATTTATATATATATATATATATATATATATATATATATATATATATATATATATATATATATATATATATATATATATATATAAACTAATTGGACAAATGAAATATTTTTTATTTATTAAACATATGCTATTATTGTTTTTATTGTGTAAAATGTTCAGCAAAATTTAGCGGATGTTGCCGGCGGTTCTACGAAGAAGTATATTGGCATTAAACACACGATTACTCTTGATCAATTATGCTTGGAAAAACGGGATCATCGTCTATTTAACATAGTCAAATAAGATGGAATTGTACTGTCTTTCTCTATCAGGAGGTGATTCACTCGAGTGCAGCTGGAGCGGCTTTGTCGAACATGAAAGTGACGTTGACTACTTCAAATTCGGCGTGGGCAAGGCTGAAGGAAACGACAGTGTGTACATCTTCAAGCGAGTTGAGGCTGGCGCCAATTCACACCGGCCGACAGGTAAGCCTAAATAAATATATGTCCCACCAGTAGCGCCAATTATTATATGTGTACTCACTGCCACATTTTCACTCAAATATACGAACGGAAAAGCTGTAGTGCGGGTTGCAAGAGGCCGCCATTTTTGCATACGTATAACAATTTCGTACAACAAACATAAACAATGACTCGTCTGCCGAACCATAAATCGACAATATACTGGAGTGCGAAATGGCTGCTTGAAACACAAGGAAATGTACTACGTTACGGTGATTGCCGTCTCGTTGTACCAAACTGTCGTATTTATTTAGGTATGTCAAACGGCGGCCTTAAACACAAGGAAACGTACTACGTCACGGTGATTGCTGTCAACAAAGTCGGACTGAAGTCGGTAGCATATTCGAAACCACTCGTGGTGGACGACACACCGCCGCGGGTATGGTCACTGATATTTTGTCCACTCATAAAAAAATGTAAATTCGTTATTAAACATATTAGATTTTCGTAATTAAGGTGACCTGTGGCAACATACAAACGTGACTTGGTTAGTAGGTTTATTAGTTACAGTAGCGTCACAGATATCGCTATACATTTCTCCACATTGAACAAATTTGTACATCAACTTGGGTGCCCTTAAATGAGTGGTGGCTCTATTTACAAAACAAAATTACAACTACAACTAGCGTTTCGTCATTTATTCCAGCCACGACGCTATTGTCATTGTTCTCTTACACGCGTGTGGGGTTTCAGATGGGTTCTGTACGGCACTTGTTCCGCGCTCCACTCTGTGAAACACTGGTTCCCGACACTTAAACCCATTTTACTTTGCATTATATTGCTATATTTATCTATTATAATTTGCTTCTTCTGGTTGTGCCAGTTAAATTAAAATCTGTACTACTCTCCGGACCATGAAATGTAATTATACAATTCAATGTATAAATAGTTATATTGTGCTTGCTCTATACGAAATTATTGGAACACCCACACCTGACTGTAACATGACGTCACTACTGACATTGCTCCAGGGCGGACTCGTGGTGGAGCTTTCTGACACGAGAGTCATATTGGCAAGTGGATCGGCCAAATCTTCGTCTAACATGACACAGACAAGGAGACGTGAGCCCCTGTTAATGACTTTGTACTCCATTACATACGCCATCTATACGATCTATTAACTTGATCACTGTAATCATCTCCTCCGAGTTGCCAAAGTTCATATGTTTGTTGTCTACTCGCCTCTCTTGTATTCGTTCTTGAAATGTATCTTAACCACCCTCTTATTTTAAACTGTATTGTCAGTGACAATCATCAGTCGTATAATTTATTGATATTACTTTGTATTATTGTGTTAGCTTATTATTTTTAATTACTAGTTTATGTTTTGTTAGTATCTACTGTGTTTTGTTTTGTTTCAGCTTATATTTTTTATAAAGGGAGTTCTATCGTTATATTTATGTATACATATTTTAGCTAGCACACTATTTTAATTACTTATTTATTCTTGTATATATATATATATATATATATATATATATATATATATATATAAACACATTATTTTGCATAACATTGACGACACACAACATTATCACGCCATTGCTTTCTTATTGAAAAACACGTTTATGAAGAAAATAATACCCGTGTCATGTTTGCTGTGTACAATTTTAGTATTTCATACAATAATATGCATCTAAGCTAGTTACTGGTTGTTTACATACCAGAAGCCAGTATATGTTAAGTTGTAATGCTTTAATCGGCGCAAACAATCGTTTAAAAATACACAATTTCTTTTGTTACCTCTCATGTCGTACTTTTGTGTTTTTTCGTAAGAGTGAAATCCTTACAACTCTGACCATGAGTGTAACAATAAAGTGTTATTATTATTTTTACAGGCGCTGAGTTGGCACAGAATGACGCCGTCTGTCAACGTGCTTTGACCCAAGTGCTGGTGGCCTGGGAACCATTTGAAGACACTGAGACTGAAGTGACCAGGTGCTCTGTTATAAAAAATACGAGCTACTGCCTTATATAATGACAACGTATCGCGTATGCAGAAGAAAAGAAACGATTGGCACTGTTCTAATGAATGTATTAAATATACAAGTAAATATATGCTTTACAAATCACGTACGTTATAACTTGAAACCGTTTTCAATGTATTCCGTCAGGTCATGTATATACGGGCTGAGATTTTCCATCCTGTTATATTGCATTACAGTTAAATTACCACGAATAACATATGTAATGCGAACACGATTATTGTCGTCATA
>JAODUO010000308.1:222500-227500 GCA_025642075.2 Ridgeia piscesae | reverse complement strand
TTCTGGAGTAAGTTTCGCTGGAAATAGCTCATAACACAAGTCGTACAGGTAAGCACCTTTATGCGTGCAGGTATATTCACTCGACGACAGATTTGTCGTTTTCGTGGAGCGGATTCAAGTTTTTGCTGCCAGTAAAGTTCTACATCTGGGGCCTGGCGTCCAACGGTGATAGACTGTCTGCACTGAACTGTTCGACGATGGTAGGTTTTGCACATACACCACATTTGTTAGCTGCGTATTGTATATTATATTGTGTTTTGATTGTGTGCTATCAACACTTGTGCTAATTAAATGTGTTAATCGTCGTTTAGAATATCATTAATTGATGTCATTACCCCCACGATCCAGGGCCATTGATCATAAAATAGGTCATTTAAATAATAATAATAATACCCAGTATAATTGGTGAAATAACACTGTGTATGTGTGTGTGTGTGTGTGTGTGTGTGTGTGTGTGTGTGTGTGTGTGTGTGTGTGTGTGTGTGTGTGTGTGTGTGTGTGTGTGTGTGTGTGTGTGTGTGTGTGTGTGTGTGTGTGTGTGTGTGTGTGTGTTTTGTGTGTGTGTGTGTGTGTGTGTGTGTGTGTGTGTGTGTGTGTGTGTGTGTGTGTGTGTGTGTGTGTGTGTGTGTGTGTGTGTGTGTGTGTGTGTGTGTGTGTGTGTTGTGTGTGTGTGTGTGTGTGTGTGTGTGTGTGTGTGTGTGTGTGTGTGTGTGTGTGTGTGTGTGTGTGTGTGTGTGTGGGGGGGGTTGTGTGCGTGCCTACGTGCGTGCATGCTTGTGTGTGAGACGTTAGAACAGCGTAAATTTACTATTCATAATACTGCGGTTTTTGTGTGGCAATTCACTGCCAATAAATGGGTGATCATCTACATAGATTTAAGCAAATGTCTGTCACAAATACTTATTCTCCGGCTATATGCATACAGCACTGTCTTTTTCGATAGGAAACGTTGCTAGTCGAATATATAAATACATATTTAATAGACGACAGTTCAAATGTCTCGAATAATAAAACGTGTATTTGTATGTTCTAAGCCAGTTAATAAGTTGTTAAAATATTGACTTATTCTATTTCACACAAAATGTGAATTTCAAACAATTAATGATAGCACAGCATAAAACTCTATCCAGAGAGGATTATTATATTGTTGAATCTTTGATATGGTAATATCTGACAGGTTAGAACGGAGGAAGACGGGTCTATTGTCCACAACGCCAGTTTCAGCCATCTGTTTGACGTGCAACCTCTGACCAGTGTCGATTTGGACACGTACGTGAAACAAAGTGGTCTTAGACTGACGCAGGGTAAAACCTATCACGTCGTTGTCATAGCAACGGATGAGGCCGGCGGTTGTGTAGACACTTACGGTGTGTTTACCATCGACACGACTCCACCGGAAGTCGGCCATATTGGCGTCGGTCCGGAGAGAAACATGGTGAGATACGTTAGTTTTTACCAGTGCATTAATCTTAAAAATGGTCAATCTGAGAATGTAATTTGGACCGTCATATTTTAATAATTGCCAATCCGTTATTACAAATTGCCTCGATATTTCGAATTTACAACATTATTGTCAGTACAAGGACGAATGTGTGAATCAAAATGTATGCTGATAGAACCACAGATATGGTAACGGTCATCATGTATCCTCGATATCATAAATTGGTGAGGACAAAGGTGATTCACGTTGCTGTAGAAATATTAATGAAGTCATTCATACGTTGACTCGACAGAATATGCAATTTCTAAGTGGTAATTCTTGTAATCATATTTTGTAAACGTGACATGAATGCACTGAACAAACTACTTAACGTATGTGACTTCAGTTGGATTGTGCAAAAGTGATAGCGACAATCTGGAATAAACCATGCCCTCTATAATTTATCTCCAGGGTTGTTGCAACTAACCTAATCTAAATTGAATACGATAAGTATATAGCAATCTTCTTTAGGTGGTTAACATTGATGTGTCTGGAGTTAATGCAGCCGTATTATGTGTATAACGTATGTAATTATACTATTTCGTTATATCAATCTTACAGAAGATACTCTACACTCCACGTGATGACAGTGTGGCGGTTTGGTGGACCGGCTTCAGCGATCCAGAAAGTGGCATCAAGACAATGACAATCCGATTGCTAGACGGAGGCGTCTCGTGCGAATCCCGCTCCGTCAGCGACATGGGCACGGTCGTTGACTTCACGGAGCTTTCTACAAACTGCTCGTCATACGAATTTGCAAACGTCAAGCTAAAGGTATGACTCGGCTAAATATTACAGCATAACATCGGTCTCTGTTTATGTTTTATACTTAGATAATCCATGTAGGCCTCATAAATAGTAAACTACTGTATCACTGTCTCAGCCAATATATTGTAACGTGCCCCGGGCAACCAGTTGCGATATTATCAAGTCAGTTATGTAAAAAGTTCAGCAACAAAAGTATGTGCAACAACATTATTTACGTATATATTCTCCTATACAATAACCTTGCCTATCCACCATAGCTCCCTGGCGTATCAATCAAGCTAATGACAACTGGATGTGTATTGACTCTGAGATCGGTCAACCCTTTTGTATTGATGCGCATCTGAGCTTGGTTTCTAAAGATTTAGGCGCAGTAGAAGTTATCTAAATATAATTATATTATTATTATACGCAAGGTACTAGTAAGTTTTGAAAAATCACATATGCTGCGTAATGTGTTTATTTGTTTATATATATATATATATATATATATATATATATATATATATATATATATATTGTAAAAATATATATATATATATATATATATATATATATATATATATATATATATATATATATATATATATATATATATATATATAATTCATAACCTAGAATACATTTATCTGTCAGGTATAGCAATTCACAGCAATATTAGATTTCTAAACATTAATAATAGAAACACGCATCTGCACACATATATCAATACATTAATCAGTACAAATAAATCAGCGTAAATAAATAAATATTAATAATAATAACAATAATAATTATAATAAATACTAGTATTTCGTATACTACATATTTTATATAATTATTATATTAATTAAATAAACACACATGCATTTGCACAACGTAATCGATGGAATGGTTTCGTTGTAATATATGTTTCTACAATTCACAGGAGTCCGTCACTTACTTCATCGAGCTCCTGGTGACGAACGGTGCTCGGCTGTCCCGGTCCTCCCTCAGTCGACCCGTCCTCATAGATGTCGTCCCACCCATGACCGGTGCCGTCAAAAATGGAGACAACTTCAAAAGTCGTATTACGTACCAGAATTCAATCACTGATATGCAAGGTAGGTGATACTTCTAAATGGTCGATAAAGGTAATTTTGCTTAATAAATAAATAGCAGGCTAGATGTTAGACGCCAATGGCGTTAAATCGACAGAGCTGTTTTTACGTACGTTGCGTAATGACGTCATAATGCTAGTTCTGACCAATGGGAGCAGCGGATACAGGCCGGGTTGGGTAGAAAGTACGGAGGTATCCAGAAGAATAAAACCACATACAGACACACACGTACATACATACATACACGCACGCATGCACGCACCCACACAAACATACACACACACACACACACACACACACACACACACACACACACACACACACACACACACACACACTATACACACACAAGCAACAAGGTACACACAAAAAAATACACTAAGTAACCCACACAAATCACAGAGCTTTTTACTACTCTAAACCATAATGCAGTTCTACCAATGACACAAACACCAAAAACAAATCCAGAAGAAAAAACCACATACAGACACACACACACATACATACATACATACACGCACGCATGCACACACCACACATACACATACACATCACACACCACCACACACACACACACACACACACACACACACACACACACACACACACACACACACACACACACACACACACAAATCAAAGCAATTATCTCGAAGAAAATTAAACGCGGACTCCTTCTGACCCAACATGTGTAAGCAGCGGCATGTCCTTTGTTAGGATAAGTAGCTTTCCTGGAATAATATGTTAATTTCCTGTTAGAATCTTCAATAGAACGTGCATGAAAGAAAAAAACACAGCCACTGGTAGACGCCTGCATTTCGGAGATTTGGCCAATAAATGAGTTGACAATCTGGTAAATGTCGTGACAAAAATTAATTATCAAGCTATATAAATGAGAACGCAACGGAGACACTCATCCTTTGATGGACTTACAATTGAGCCCAGCGACGGTCAAGAAACTAATGTGATGGACGGTGAATGTTTTAGGCGTGTTCCTCTACCTTCCCACGGCTAATGGGGTCGCTTGTCCACTACGGATGTACTCACTGACCAGTCCTGATTCCCACTGGACTCCGCTCGTGCACAAATACCTCCGTGGCGTGGCGCAGGAGCAGAGACAAGATGGCGTCGAATTCCGCGACTTCCAGGTTTGTTTTGGTATCACTAGATAAAAAAGCTTATCATGCGTGTACATTGCACACGTTTCGTATATCTAGTTGTGTATATATAATAGATAGTCTACTTGCAACTGTAGCAATATTTGCCACGGGACACATTCATGACCGATATTTGCGTTTCTATATATATTTAATACGTACATCGGTTAATGTTGCAATGCGTTGTCAATATGGCTACGTTTCCTGTTTATGTGAAATCAACAAATCTGCTTACCAATAAATGAATTAATGTTCTGCCATTGTGATGATAAGTGCTTGTTTTATTGCCGTTTTGAAATCCGTAAGTCTGATCACCGATAAATGAATGAATGTTCTGCCATTGTGATAATAAATGTTTGTTTTTATTGCCGTTTTGAATAAAGATGTCCAAACCATTGTCTATATCTATAGAAACAGTCACAGCTAGGACTCATTGCAATATCTACACATGCGCAAAGTGTCAGTGTTGTTTGTATTTGCAGCTGTCATACACAGACGAAGGACTGGGCGTGACACTTC
>JAODUO010000308.1:212500-217500 GCA_025642075.2 Ridgeia piscesae | reverse complement strand
CGCTAATCAAACATACAAACATTAACATTGTAACTTCGTACATCAAAGATAAATCAATAACATCTCAATCTTAATTGATAGGTAGTCGAAACCTGGTGGGCAATAGGAAGTACGCCAGGTGGCGCTGATGTCCAGCCGTTAACCAGCATAGGGACGGCATCTTTGGTCATGAACAGATCGTTGGAAGGACTGCTGCTCGAGAATCACACGTACTACGTGACGCTGGTGTCTGTCAACGGCGCTGGACTGAAGACGTCGAACACGTCACAAGGTGGGTCATTCGGACGTCACTGACAGAGCAGATCACTTTCGTTGGGATGATTAGCGATCACGTGATATCCTCTTTCGTAGCGCAGCAACCACATTTGAAATGCTACATAACTTCAAGCCATGTCAGCGTTTACGTTTTTAAATGGATATTTTTTTAAATAATAAAAATTTGTTTTATAAAGCGCCTCATCTAAAAAATAGTTTTCGGGCATGATGCAATAGTAACGTGATTGGTATATTATATAAAGTAATAAATAAAATAAACCATTGCGCTAAGGCATGCAATCACCACCACTGTTAAACACAATAAAAGCTAATGTATATAAATAAATATATCACCGAATACCTACAGCTTATTAAAATAATAACACAACCCAATAACAATATATTAGTCATAATAATTGAAGTGATGTAATGCATAAATAACTAGATCGTACAATGTTAAAATAACTGTTAAAAATGGGGAGAGGTGGTCGCGCGGTAGAGCGCCGAACGCTCCATCAAGGGGACGGTGGTTCAAACACAACTGCCGCCGTTTCGAAACATAGGCAATTTAGTTCACCTCTCATTGCCTGTGTCATTCGGAAGAGACACTAAATGTCGGTTGTCCATTCTATCTGGTGTCTATGATAGGGAATGTGAAACATCCCGCACGGGGTAAATGTGTAGTGGACTCACTAATTCTAGCGAAAGGACAACTCTGAAAACCACTGACAATAACGATCAGCTAATTGACAGAAGATCATTAATAGAAGAAAAAAGAAAAACATGTTTTACTCTAACGAACTTGCGTAATTGCTTACGTCATTGCTGTGATACGTGCTTGCAGGTGTCACCTTACTGACGGTGCCGCCGAAGGCAGACAACATAACGACGACGATAAATAACACGGAGTCGTTTGGCAGGACATCATCGGATGATACGGCGCTTAAGACGTCGCGCCAAGACGTAGTGGACGTGGCCTGGGACAAACCGCCCGAGCAGGAACACATTGACGGCGTGTGTGAGTTGTCTAATTAGTCAGACGCTAACTTTGAGGGCGTGGTGAATGTGTCTACTCCCACCAATGGTGTGCGTGAGTCGTCTATGTATTGATACGCTTACTTTGGGGGTAATGTGGAATAATCTCGTCCCGTTGACGGCGTGTGAGTCATCTGTGAAATTATGTACTAAATGTGGGGATAGTACAAAAGCATCTCCGCCAATCGACAGGGTGTGAGTCGTCGTTGTAGTCATACGATAGCTATCGGGGTAGTGTGAAGTGTCTCTTTCCATCGGCGTGTTTGAGTCATCTATGCATTGGTACGTTACGGTCGGGGGGGATATCCAACAGTGACGGGGTGTGTGAATCATCAGTGATTGATACGCTAACTTTGGGGGCAGCAGGAAAGTGTCTACTCCCATCTATGTGTTTCATAGTTTCATCCCGTCGACGACCTGTATGTGGCATTTTTTATCGACTCGCTTACTTTGGTGGCAGTATGAAAGTATATCCCATCATCGACGGCATGTATTTTTTAAACTACGTATCGATATTGATTTTGGAGATTTGGAAGTGTATTCATCTGTTCCGCGCCGATGAATTGGTTGTTACTCCTCTTGTTCACATGCACACTAACAACCGCGCGCGAAGGACGCGTATACATGCATGTGCACGCAAACGCACACACACACTCACCCTTATTATTAGCATGTTTACATGTACATACACACACCATCTCACACAAACACACACATACACACACGCACGCACGCACACATACACACAATCTCACCCCCCCAGACACACACACACACACACACACACACACACACACACACACACTATATATATATATATATATATATATATATATATAAACACATACAAACACACACATACACACACGCATACGCACATGCACGCACGCGCACACAGACAGACAGACACACACACAATACATACATACATACACCACAACTACATACATCCCACATACACGCACACACACACACAGCCACAGCGCCATACGCACAACACACACACACATATATACACACATACACACACACACACACACACACACACACACACACACACACACTACACACACACACACACACACACACACACACACACACACACACACACACACACACAACACACACACACACACACACACACACACACACACACACACACACACACACACACACACACACACACACACACACACACACACACACACACACACACACACACACACACACACACACACACACACACACACACACACACACTGATTGTATTTAACGAATCAACGGCCAATGCATCTACCCTAGTCCCGCAATCTTTGGGAAGCCTCAACCAATTCTTACTTCCCGCTCCTAACAGTTCCCACGGTGTTGCAGATTTCAGCGTGGGGAGTGAGGAAGGGAAGGACGACATATACCCGAGGCGGCAGGTGGGCATGGGAGAGCACAAAGGGGAGGTAGTTCTGTCGTCGGGAGGAATCCGTGTCATCGCGGGGAACGAGACAGTAACGTCCAACGACACTGGGCACAGTCGCAGGAAGAGGGCTTTGAACGGGGATTTCCTTATGGAACCGGGAAGGTGGGACACTATTTCACACAACGTTATAAAATGTATATCTACTAATTCGTCAATTTCCAGTGCATGTAAGTGCATCATCTCTACATACTCCACGCTTCGTTCTTTCTTCTTTCTCTCTGTCTTCCACAGTTGGGGTAGGATGTGCCAAATGATCAATAAATATACTACTGTAAAAACACTTCTATAGTCTTAGTTCAACCCCAGAGGTGCAATCCACGAATTCAATTGGTTTAGTCATAAACAGGGACATGCAAGAGTCGCCATTGAAGCATGGAATCGTCAACAATGTACGGTGGACATTTTTGTTACGAATGGTGGCTATAGTTTCAGAATATTTAATTCTAAAAGGGAGTTGATTCCGGATTGTTGGAGCAGCTGTTAATAAAGGGCGATGACTGCATGACGATTTTCGTACCTTCATAATCAAGAAGCAAAAGAGTAACTATATTGTTTATGTCACAACCACAGAATAGCATAACATATCAAATCAGATTATGACAAAATGGAAAACATATGTAGATAAATAATGATATTTGGTAGTTATGATGTACTATAATGTTGTTCATACTGATTGTGGGGGTCAAACATTCATATGTTTATGTTGCTTACATCATTGTTTATGTTGCCTTGACGATGCCGATAATAACATAACACTGTACATGCAGAACATTGAGGGTCCACTTACGCGCCTGCAACAAAGCGCACATCTGCAGTCAACTCCCAGTGAAACCTATACTAATTGTTCGTGAGTATGATATTATATCCGCTGTAGCAATTGACGATGTTTGCCAGTTGTACACAGTGATGAGTACACACGGAATCTCAAACGAGTGAATTGTTTTCAAAACCAATTCAACCGTGCCGAATTTTGCGCAACTGTGGTGACTTCGCTATAGTTATCAGAGTGAACGATAGTTGTGTACAATTATTCTTCACGCATTAATGGTTGTACTGTTCAAAGTTTCCCACATACATCCTGTAAATATCTGCATTAGAAGAGTAAAGCGTTTCAGGCAGTTTTAAGGACTGGATACATTTATATGTGTATACACAACACACACACACACACATATATATATATATATATATATATATATATATATATATATATATATATATATATAGTACTGTGATAGATATATATATATATATATATATATATATATATATATATATATATAAGAAACATATTAAAACAAGTACATTGTGTGGTATTTCATAGCATGTCACAACAATATCGTTTTTCATATTCAAGTATTCCTTAACATTTTATAACAGGCATCAGTATATTGAACATATTTTCTAGTTGTTTTTGCTTCGGCAAACAAAAACACGCAGTTTTACGTGAACGCTGAGAATTGAGTTATTGCATTTCCAGGCGATACGGACACGGTCGCAGAATCGAAATTAGGTCAGATAACGCTGAAACTGGAGACGCATACGTCGCGAAACTCTACAATGGTCGTCAAGACAACGACACGTAAGTAATACACATCATATTTACTAAGTTAGAGTTAATGAGGTACCACAAAAACTAATCGGACATAGGGCGCTCTTACGTAACTAGGATCTTTGTGTCGTCTTTTAGGTATTCTTTGTGTGTGTAAAGTGTGGCACGTTTTGCGGAACATTTTGCGGAACGCTTGTTTAAATCATCCTACAATCAGCTGTTGAACTCGCATGACTCCGAAGCCTCACACATAGCTAAATATGGATACAATGTGACAAGTCCGTCAATGTGAACGCATAATGTCTACATTAATGTACATTTACAGTCGATGGAACGTCGCGGGACGTTAGATCGAATTCGGTGCCAAGATGGCGTTCTTTTGGCTGTTCTGTTTATTGTTTTTACACATACGGCATGCCCACACTTACAAACTGTCCCTGGCAATGGGCCTGCCCTGTCAAAGGCTTACCCTTCATATATATGAAAGGGTATGTCACCATATAGAGAAAGGGTGACATACTTGTTTTTGGTCATGGTTTCTATTGATAAAAACTGTGCAACGACATCAACGTGGAAACCTGGCGTACAGGTTCTTGAGTTTTAACAATTAATTACATGCAGCCTAATCAAGACTATAATAACATTATGTACAGTCGCTGGTTTCACTGACACTATCAAACTTGTATA
>JAODUO010000308.1:160000-207500 GCA_025642075.2 Ridgeia piscesae | reverse complement strand
GCATGCCCACACGCATGCCCACACGCATGCCCACACGCATGCCCACACGCATGCCCACACGTATGCTCCCACGCATCGTCATGGGCACACACGCTTGCGTATAACTTTACATGTGTCCACGCTTTTATTCAGACTGGAAAGCAAACTCTACTAAATATATGTCTTTCCCAGGTTAAAGTTGCTGACGTGATATCGCAAGATTTGTTGACTATCGACGTGAAAATTCTGCGCAACCCCTGCATCAATGGTGGGTTCTGCAAAGGCCCAGAAAGCGATCCAGAATGCAAACTGACTAACAGAACCGCAGGTAAAACGAGTTAATTTGCACCATTGTATGCGATGACTACATCATCGACTTTGAAATATGTGAAAAAATCGAAACATTTCAGACGACGTTTGTTTTAACAGGTCATAACAAATAACATTTAAGAAATGAAAACCTCATGTTGAAATTATTAATGTGTAATTGTATAGTAGTAGTAGTAGTAGTAGTAGTAGTAGTAGTAGTAGTAGAATAGTAGTAGTAGTAGTAGTAGTAGTAGTAGTAGTAGTAGTAGTAGTAGTAGTAGTAGTAGTAGTAGTAGTAGTAGTAGTAGTAGTAGTAGTAGTAGTAGTACTATTACTATTAGTATTAGTAGTATTACTATTAGTATTAGTAGTAATACTTATAATAATATTAGTAGTAATTGTAATAGTAGTATTATGTAAACTAACGTAGAGTATAGAGTATAGGAAGTTAGAGTAGTAGTAGTAGTAGTAGTAGTAGTAGTAGTAGTAGTAGTAGTAGTAGTAGTAGTAATAGTAGTAGTAGTAATGTAGTGTATATATAGTATGTATAGTAGTAGTAGTAGTAGTAGTAGTAGTAGTAGTAGTAGTAGTAGTATAGTAGTAGTAGTAGTAGTAGTAGTAGTAGTAGTAGTAGTAGTAGTAGTAGTAGTAGTAGTAGTAGTAGCAATTGTAGTAGTAATGGTAAAGGTTGTAATAATATCAGCAGCATTAATAACGTTATCATCATCATCATCATCCCTACTACCCCCATGACCTGCCTGCCGTCCTCGCCAGGGTTCGTCGGCTACACGTGCCGGTGTCCGCGGGGCTACGGCGGCGACCACTGCGAGACGGACACCGACGAGTGTCTCTCCTCGCCCTGTCCCACCAACTACACGTGCCTTGACCGACTGGACGGTTACGAGTGCCACTGCCCACCGGACTGGCCGTGTCACGTGTCCCCACTGAAGACGTGGCAGATTGTGCTCATCTCCGGCGGCTGCTTCTTAGTGCTTCTTTTCATCGGATGCTGTGTCTACTACCGCTACTTGAGAACGTAAGTGGCTTCGTACGTGTGTATGCATTCACGTGAGTTTCTAACAAGGTTTGGTTTAATTGTATATGCTTTCAGTAAATAACTGTTGAAGTTGTAATTAGATACGTCCCAGTTGGAGAGCTACATTGTATTAAGGTATTTCGTAGTGGCGTGGATTCGATAGCAAAGTGGTTGTGTGCACAGAATACACCTATTCCGTGAGGATATAGATTGGGTTACTCGCTGGAGATCCAGTGTGAACAGGAGACATGGTGTAGGTTAAATGTTACAATGAAATTGTTGGTGGATATAATAATTATTCATAAAAGCAATACTGATAATATAATTTCTACTAGGCAAAATCCTTGGAGGAAAAATTGTGTTGGAAAAGTACTTTCAAACAAATATGTTTTAAGTTGTTTACGAAAGGACGTTTGCCGATATTGAGCACAAAAGCACATCAAGAAAACAAGATCAATTTCGAAATCGATAAATCAGATACAATTTGTCGACATATGAAAGTATCCACCATCAAGTCCTGGCGGATAAGTAATGGCATAAATATTACTTGTCTGTTATTAGCAGGGGGAGGGAAGTGGAAGTTAATGCATTTACCGTATTCTGGGGCACTGAAGTACAATGAACGCCGTCGTGAGTAATTATGTACAGGGACACGTCTTGTTGGCTTGCAACTGCCTGACGTACGACGTGCAACTGGTCCGACTGTCGTACGACGTGCAACTGGTCCGACTGTCGTACGATGTGCAACTGGTCCGATTGTCGTACGATGTGCAACTGGTACGGCTGACGTACGACGTGCAACTGGTACGACTGACCGTACGACATACGACGTACAACTGGTACGACAGACGTACGACATGCAACTGGTCCGACTGTCGTACGACGTGCAACTGCTCCGACTGTCATACGACGTGCAACTGGTATGACTGACGTATGACGTGCAACTGGTACGACTGACGTACGACAAGAACATTTCGTGGTATGATCAGCGTTTTTCGTGATTGCAGTGCGCGGGAAGAAAAACGTATCGATCGCATGGATTCGACGTCATCAACCAACGGCAATCACGGTCGTCACCGGCCCGACTGGGTCCATGGTGGAATCGCGTCTCAGAACTACCACAATCCCATCTACGATGCTACTGAACCAATCACTGATACAATGAGTGACGAGTCCGGACTGCCAGCGCGCAAGGTAGGAACACGAATGTGTCTACAGCTCAGTTGCAACGGTCGGATGAATTGATTACACCTGTGTTAATGTCAATATTAATTTAGTGAAGACGCCGGCCAGATTACGCTATTGTTCTGTAGGTGTTTTATTGGACACAAAATTAGCATATATTATTTTGTCTGTGCAATTGGTAACCTGAGTATTACAAAACCACATTGACTTTAGGAATGTTATTATAATTCAAAACTGATATATATATATATGGCTTACAATAATAACATTATATATATATTTTTAAACCTGAGTATTACAAAACCACATTGACTTTAGGAATGTTATTATAATTCAAAACTGATATATATATATGCTACATATAATATATATTTATTGTACAATGTATATATTATATATATATATATATATATATATATATATATATATATATATATATTATATATATATATACATAATTTATCCCCACAGGGAAATTACAAAAAGACTATGTCAAAATAAGATATATATATATATATATATATATATATATATATATATTATCACGTCATAAATATATATTACAGTGTACATATTAAATTATATATAATCAATAATTTTATGGATCAAATTTCATTGTATAGGTATATCCCATAGCATAGTATACATAAAGACAGTGTCAACGTGACAAGATTCACAGCGGGTTAGAATAAATAGTAATCAATGTTAGGGATATCTCAGAGTCACACCATAGTAGTCATAATTTGTAAAAATAACCTGTAACACTTGGCAGCGTTCTGTAATACTCGTGTTTGCACAGACATGCTGCGAAAGTGTCGTTGTAATTGTATCGAGTTAGCAAACTGAATACGAGATATTATTTACAGGATTCTAAACGCTTCACTTCAACCAAGAAAACTATCCATCAGTCTACGACTGAGATGGAGTAAGTTCCGGATTACGAATGTCGATGAACACCCGACATGCTTACAACATGGTCAGAGAGAAGACGACGTTCTAAGAACACTCACCACGGCTCTTACAGTTATGCAATGACGCGAACGTTCTGCATTGGTCACGTATATCGGAACGTGATGAGTACGCGGGGGCTCAGCACTTCCTTTCCGTAATTTGTCCGGACATGCCATCAGTCTCGATGGTGTTTTCGGACATTCCCTTTATGGGGGCTGTTATGTTTTTTCCGATCTTGTTTCCCGAACATCTTACAATGTTAGTGAAATTGTTCCCAGATTACAAGAAGCTGATATTGAATATGTTATGTGTTCACAAACCATGATGGGATATAGGAGCAGCTGGGATGGTTGGTTGCAACTGCCATGATGTTCAACTAACATACAGTCAAACCCACTATCGGGATTGTGTACTGTAAGCAGCCACGCCAATTATCGTCAAGTACCCTAAGTATCGTTTTGGTGGTTGCGCCAAACTTATTATGGTGTATCCCTTGCTTGTGCATGTCAACGTGTGTAGCATGCTATAGTTTGTCAGCGGTATTGTATTAGGCACAGCTTGTACGTTATGTGTTTGGTTATCTCTGAGAATATCCAAGTGTTAGCAAAACATTCCAGTGAGTCAGCAAGGTGCATACATTACACATCATTTTCAGCGTATGCATATTTTTCACACATCATGTAATGTTGAATTTAACAAGATTGCCACCTAGATAATCAACTCTAGATGGCAGATGGACAAGGAAGCCCTTTGGCTTATCGAGAGTCCAACTTATCTATCTAAATGTACCCCGCCCTTCTTAGGTATATGTCGATTTTATTATTACACATATTAACAAAACAAGCACCTACACAATCAGCTGATAATCTGTTTCATTCATTTACTGATAATGTAATGATAATGTTATAATATCTAATCTGCACTGCTTCTTTGCTAATGTCCTCTAATCCTTAAAATGTCGAATCAGCGTGAAACACGTTTATTATTCCTGGCTGGAGTATGTCCAGAGGTAGTGTAACATTTCATATTCAGTGAGCTTATAGTGGATGTAACGGTTTATTTAAGTTTACAAAAGCTTTCCCTGCTAGCAGTGGTATTACATAACTAAAATTGTAATGACAGTTAGAAGTGTAGTTCATTAAGTACAGTGTGTATTATAATCAAGAATACGTAGTTACTTCGAAAATGCCAATAATAATTTGTGCCGAATTTGTGTACTTGGTATAAAGTGTATAGTTTTATCATACAGTATGCCAAGTTACAGTATGTCTAAAACGATACAATAATTATATATTTACATGAATTCAGAATTACTGTGTGACGAACTGTATTGAGAAAATGGTTGACGTATTTCACTCTACTGTCGTGAAATCTTTCAGCTTGATATATAAATAAAACTTTCTAGTTGCTTTATACAGTCACGTGTTGTCTCCGCATGACCACTACAAGTCCACGTACTGTCATCAGAGATCACCCAAAATATATCTACATGCAAATACCTGCATAAAAGGAAACCATGAAACACGTCAGGCGGTAATCATATGTTTGGTGCCTTAAATACGGACATACTCGCACTGTCTCCAAGTAGTACGATCGCAAATGTTATATAACTTCACGATCATGTGACATTTGAAATTAAATTACTGCATCGCTCTAACGGTTTGATATTACTAAGTACAGAGTCATCTCACGGACAGGTCTTACTGACGGCTCAGCCATCGACATCTCACGGACAGGTCTTACTGACGGCTCAGCCATCGACATCTCACGGACAGGTCTTACTGACGGCTCAGCCGGCGACATCTCACGGACCGGTCTTACTGAGGGGTCAGCCATCGACATCTCACGGACAGGTCTTACTGACGGCTCAGCCATCGGCATCTCACGGACAGGTCTTACTGACGGGTCAGTCATCGACATCTCACGGACAGGTCTTACTGACGGCTCAGCCATCGACATCTCACGGACAGGTCTTACTGACGGCTCAGCCGGCGACATCTCACGGACCGGTCTTACTGAGGGGTCAGCCATCGACATCTCACGGACAGGTCTTACTGACGGCTCAGTCATCGACATCTCACGGACAGGTCTTACTGACGGGTCAGTCATCGACATCTCACGGACAGGTTTTACGTGCGACTCAGCCATCGACATCTCACGGACAGGTCTTACCGGCGGGTCAGCCATCGACATCTCACGGGCAGGTCTTACCGGCGGGTCAGCCATCGACATCTCACGGACAGGTCTTACTGAGGGGTCAGCCATCGACATCTCACGGACAGATCTTACTGACGGCTCAGCCATCGACATCTCACGGACAGGTCTTACTGACGGCTCAGCCGGCGACATCTCACGGACCGGTCTTACTGAGGGGTGACCACTACAAGTCCACGTACTGTCATCAGAGATCACCCAAAATATATCTACATGCAAATACCTGCATAAAAGGAAACCATGAAACACGTCAGGCGGTAATCATATGTTTGGTGCCTTAAATACGGACATACTCGCACTGTCTCCAAGTAGTACGATCGCAAATGTTATATAACTTCACGATCATGTGACATTTGAAATTAAATTACTGCATCGCTCTAACGGTTTGATATTACTAAGTACAGAGTCATCTCACGGACAGGTCTTACTGACGGCTCAGCCATCGACATCTCACGGACAGGTCTTACTGACGGCTCAGCCGGCGACATCTCACGGACCGGTCTTACTGAGGGGTCAGCCATCGACATCTCACGGACAGGTCTTACTGCCGTCTCAGCCATCGACATCTCACGGACAGGTCTTACTGACGGCTCAGCCAGCGACATCTCACGGACCGGTCTTACTGAGGGGTCAGCCATCGACATCTCACGGACATGTCTTACTGACGGCTCAGTCATCGACATCTCACGGACAGGTCTTACTGACGGGCTCAGTCATCGACATCTCACGGACAGGTTTTACGTGCGACTCAGCCATCGACATCTCACGGACAGGTCTTACCGGCGGGTCAGCCATCGACATCTCACGGGCAGGTCTTACTGGCGGCTCAGCCATCGACATCTCACGGGCAGGTCTTACTGACGGGTCAGTCATCGACATCTCACGGGCAGGTCTTACTGACGGGTCAGCCATCGACATCTCACGGGCAGGTCTTACTGGCGGCTCAGCCATCGACATCTCACGGACAGGTCTTACTGGCGGCTCAGCCATCGACATCTCACGGGCAGGTCTTACTGGCGGCTCAGCCATCGACATCAAAACGAACCGGAGTAACAGTAAAACGGAGCCAGCAAGATCGGTTCATTTGGGCTATTCTCAAAGTATAAACGTGTTCATCTACATAGCGCGAGCTAATTTAAATTAGCCCAACTTTAAATGATATATTTTAAAGTTTACATGCATTCGTGTCTACTGTGTCGAAACATTATAATTTCGCATCATAATGTACTTCTTCTGCTACTTTTGTCGTGCAAATCAATGCATCACTAGATATTAACTGCATAACAAACGCATACGCAACTGTGTTTATGCTTGTCACTTTGAGTTTGCTGTCAGGTATAGATGATTATGCAGCCCGATTGTAATGAATATTACAGGCGCAGGTGCAATGCCCAACGTCGACCTTAACCACAGTAAATTGTCAGATAAAACCGAAGTCAGGTGGACTGAACATAATATTTACATGTGGAACTATAAATCCCCATCCACCCATGTTAGCACATGCGCAGCCGCGACATTCAGCGATACCCGAACAGACCTACGTGAGTTCAGTTACAACATGCATTGTATTTCGAGATAATATAGTCACCACGTAATTACGAAATAAATACATTTGCCCACGTACGTGCATGTAGCAGTAGCCAGTCAATCGTCTCTTATCAACAGAACATCTTTAGAAGAGAATAGGGATATCGTTTGAAGAAATATTACCTACATATAAACTGACCATACATGGTGCGAAAAGACATGTTCAACATCGTAACAGCGGATGTATAAACATACCTTAGTTAGCATTACGTTAACGTCATTACTCTTGCACTGTTCACATTGTAATTATAACGTTTATACGGATACTATTATTTCATTGACGGCAATTCAAGCAGCCAATGGAATTTCCCTTTAAAAAAGACTCAACCAATGGATTTTCATTGCAGTATGAAATTTATTTTACTTGAAAAAAAATTGAGTGTGTTTTACATAACGTTTGATCAGAATAATAGAGCAAAACATGCCTGCTTATTTTAAGTTACATATTCAGAAGAAAAAAACTGGTAATATTGTCAAGTAATATTTGGCGGTTCGACGAAACGAACGGAGGTGGCTTAGGAATGAGGTGAGCGGTTGTTGATCACGTGTTTAACCGGAATCTGTCGAGGTGCATTTCGGGAACGGCTGCAGCAGATGGCCATGTGTTCAGCATGCTGTCTGGTGTGTAGCGAAATTAACTTTAAAGTGAACAGTGAATGTGAAAAGGCAGTAATGGCATTCATTATTTGCAGGTAAGTATTTTATTTAAATACATAATTTGGTAAAGCATTCGTAGTTGAATAACTGCAAAGTAATTGTGCTAACGAAAGGAGTTTTCGTAAATATAGCAGAACTAACATACCGCAAGGCACATGAACCTGGAAGAGAGGGCGTGCTTGTACTTGCTTGAGCATGCGTGCGCGCGTGCGTGTATGTATGCGTTAGTTAGTGTATGTGTGCATGAACGTTTGTGATAATGTGTACGTGTGAGAGCTGCTGCTCTTTTGGTAGGATATGATATTGGTACCGAGCTAAACTATATAATCACTAAAATCTACAATACAGAAATTTAAGCGCTTAAATAATGAAATATGATTTGAAACTCTTGCTAACACGCGTGTTCACACAGTTTTAGTGGCGCATTGTAAAGACCAGTGATCACAAGCATTGATTGCAAAACGAACGTTATACTAACAAGCGAAGATAATGTTAACAGTTTCGTGTTTCCATTTGTCCTGGATGGACTGTCAGGTGTCCGGTCGTTCCCTTTTATCCGAGCAGTAAGGACGGCTGTCTCCATTTCGAGTGCGGCACGTTGACGGGAGGCAATCCTGTAAAAATAAAACAATGTTCGGAACCCTAAAGTATATATTTAATGTTCATAAATTTTCAAATGGCTGAGAGTAATTGACATATATTTTAGCGGCAATACTGTAGTGGGGTATTCAGAAGAAGAAGGGCAAAGCAATAGTTCAAAACCTATGTAGGAAGGAAATGTCATTTGATGTAATTAAGAGGTAATGAAACTTTGTACGGGGGACGCTATTTTCGTTGCCGGTGTTGTGTGTATGTGTGCGCGTGAGTGCGAGCCTGCGTGTGTGAATGTGTGTTTGTTTAATATGAATCCCCTCAAAATGGATAAAAACGAGTTGACGAATGCAACACCTTGCATTGCAATGTCATCATCCCAAGGGCTGCTGAAGCCGTAGCACAGAGCTGTCACCATCAAGTTCGTTTATATACTACCGATAACGATTTGCTGAAGCCATAACAACTACATACAGGCATATTAAATTGTTCTTACCTTCCGATTCGATGGTGCGTCCTCCGTGTCGTGCGCTATATCGCGGGTCGCCTTCAATCAGGTTTCTTAAATTCTTTCCACTCAGCTCCTTCGAATTGTTTTCATTAGAACTCAGCGTCTTCTTGTTTTCCTCAGGCTTTGCTGTTTCGATGATGTTTAAATGCTTCTCATCGACCGGCTCAACTTTCTTTTCCCTGTCGGAATGAAACAATACTCCAGCATCAATTGCTTTGTTTACGTGATTTGCTCCTCCACAGATTTTGGTATTGTTGTCTAAATAATTTAATACGATCACGTGATTGCATACACTATCAATGCATTAACTGTAAGTGGATAATTGGCTGCATATGCGATATTCAACTCTTCATTATTTATCAAGACATATGCAAAATTGTGTTGCTCTTAGTATATAAAACGAATTATTTAAAATCGCGTGCGTGGTCCGTGCTAACATTTGTGTATACCAATGCGTGCGTACGCGCGGGTGGCGTGTGTGTTTGTATGCGTGCGAAATGTGGTACATGTATGTGTTTTGTTGTATTTTCAGTGTGTGGATGTGGGTACATTATATGTGTGCATGTATGTGTTTGTTTATATGTGTTTGTGCGAGTGTGTGTTTGTCTATCGGGGGAGCATGCTTATGCGTGTACGTAGTTGATGCACGAAGAGGTGCACGCATGTACATAAATTTCACATTTCATCAGAAAGTTCCATTACACAACTAAACTGCGGATTGCTAAGACGAACTACAGTGCAAACAGCTAACGTGGTGACTCACTTGAAGCAGCGCTTCCTGAAGTTGAAGAAATATATCTCGGCGAGACACACAAACACCAGCAAGACGGCGGCGGCGATGCCCGTGATCAGACCGATCTGCCAGTTCTTCAGGACGGGCGTCACGTGACACGGCCAAGCCGGGTCGCACGTGCACTCGTAGCCGCCCACGCGGTCGACGCACGTGTAATTGTTCTGACAGGGCGACGACAGACACTCGTCCACTTCCTCCTCGCAGTACTGGCCCGAGTAGGCCGCCGGACACTTGCACCTGTAGCCGTCGAAACCTGGTGGCAGCGAGAGGTTGGACGTGACCGTATCGCAAGGAGGATATAAATATGCGTGAAAGAGTGCAAAGGAGAGCAAACAAAAATGATACGCAAACTGAGGGGTATTAGTTATGAAGTGCGCCTAAGAGAATTTGAGTTAATAACAGTAGCGAATGTGTTGGAGATTGAAAGGAGATCAGACAGAAGTGCTTAAAATATCGATTGGCTTCGAAAATATTGATAGAAATGTTTTTTCGCTTAAGGAAGCTAGAAGGACTAGAGGACATGAAGTTACACAGGTAAATGAACAATGTAGAAGACATATTAGAAACGTTATCAGTTTCACAAAGAATAGTAAATGAATGGAACAGATTATCTTCAGGTAGTGTAGGCGCTAGTTGTGTTGATATGTTTAAAACTAAATTCGATATCACCTCATGATGGCGGGATAGATTAGTTGGATTATCGAAAAGCCAAAGGGCTTCCTTGTCCATCTGCCATCCAGAGTTGATTATCAAGGTGGACATTTTGTTAACTTTTGTTAAATCTTTCATGACACGTCGGTGAACTTGGTTCACACGCCGAAAATATCTGTCTGTTGTAGTTTCTTCACATTACATTTTCGAATTTTATTCAGTTGTGGTAAAACTTAAAAATCGTAAGCCACTTACATATATTATGTAATAGCGCATGACAATTAGTTGAACATTCACGATCTGAACGCGTATATTACACGCAGATACGGAATCGACATATCTCATTTCTCGTAATGATAATTTTCAACGATTCGTCACAATTCAACTACAAATGAGTGTGTACTTAGGTATACCGACACCTTAATACACGGGACAGACATATACACACTATATATCATACACCATACAATACACGTTGTACCCATTTACTAGAGTTGTTAATATGACAATTTATTCGTTATTGACTTTTGTCCTACCGTTAATCCTCGTGTTTGAGGTACAGTCCTTGTCGCTTCTCGGGCCGCTGCAGGTTCCGCTGTGAGTGCACAGGTTGCTCTTCACGTTCACGTTGACTGTCAGTAGATCCGTCGAGTAGCGGTCGGTGACAGAGAACTGAACCACGGCGTAAATGTTTGAATGTTTTAAAGTAATAATAACAATTATTATTATTATTATTATTATGACACAATTCTTATTCGCAGAGGAAATAAGTTGGATTCATAATATAAAAAATAACACTGCTAGACTATTAGTGGGTAAGGCAATCACGTTACCAATTTACAATGCTAGGAAAAATACGCATGATCGCAAACTGGATTTTTTTCATTAGTAAAGTCAACACTCCTGCAGTGCTAGCTGAGACGAGTATGAATTTATTAGGAAACGCAATCAATTTCAAATATTCGATTCATGCTAGGGAACTCACGGCGTAACAAGATCAGTGGTTAATTGTATTTTGAAACGTGGGTGTGATATTAACTCATATGTAACTTTTTCCAAAATACGGTATAAATGAAATGTCATTCATGTTCAAATATTAATATAGTGTATACATTTCGATTGCGACTATCCAGATGCAATTCAACAACAGCATTTTGCAACTGTCTAAATGTCGTACCTTGATGACGTCTTCACCGAAGTAATCCTCAGAAGGAACGTATTTTACGACCACAGCAACCCACGCCATGTGGGTTGTCTCAAAGTTGGCATTGCACGGCGTGGGAAGATACACCTTGTCTACATCAGCCAACGTTGACATATTACTGATAAGACTTCCCCATACGATCTGTCTTGTTTTCCATGATTGCGTACAGTCTTGCTCTACCAACTCGACATTTGTGACTTGCCGATACACCGTCAATGTTCCATGTGTTGGCCTCTGAACTGTTAGCTCTAAAACGTCTTTATAGTCGGCGTCGTAGCCAGCAACGATGAAGACAGCGTCACGGTACTCTGCATTTCCGTTGTTCTGCTCCATCGGCAGCGTGACCGCAGAAGACGTTGGCACAACGTTACGGCCTTTGTCATACATGTGCATCTTCGGCGCCTCGTTCACCCCGGTGATCTCCACCTCCAAGACGCCGTCGACTGACAACGCAGGGTTGTTGTCGAGCCGTTTCTCCAGGACAGTGAAGTAGATTCTGTCTTTGTCGTAGCACTTCGCGCACGGAGTGTAGGTGAGTTCTCCGTCGAGCGCGAGAGTGACCTGATGAAGACACAAAGACGGAGAATGTATTCGGATCAATCATAAACATGCATACAGCATTCGTAAAAGGGTTATCTATAATATATATTTGAAAATAAATGTCGATTGACTCAGGGACACCTGCACTACGACATCGAAGATCGTTGGCGTACAGACCACCATGACAATTTATTTAGACAAATTAACTAATATTAGCGTTTATAAACCAAAGTATATTCAACATTAAAAATCATCGCGTATGTATAATAAATATAAATAATAAAGCAACTACGAAAACTAAATTACTAAACAAATACAAATACATCATCCAGCACTTAAAAGATAACACTACCAGCTGTATATCAAAGTAACCATATCACAGCCGATAAGTTACTACTAATAGAATGTACGATAATAATGCAAAATAATAATGCAAACAATAATAACGTTATCATGAAGCTTTGGCATGTATATTACATGATGTACATATGTTACATAATAAACATTTTAACATTGAATTACATACTACATGATGTACATCACAACATAAATGTTAGTGTTGCATAGGTCCGCTTGACATACATCTATAATATGTTGATGTACTACATGTTGTTTAATAATACCTAATTACAAACGTTCGTGCATAAATTGTGAACCATTGGTATGAATGGCTGTTTATTTTATCAAGCACAATTGTTGGTACTGACCTGGCCCGACGGTTCTGCCTCGTTCCGGTTCAGCAAGATTGACAGCGGATCACCATCGGGGTCAGAAGTCCGGATGTTGAAGATGAACTGTTGGTCTTCGAATATCCTCACGATGGACTCCGACAGAATGACGGGTGGAGAGTTGGCTAGGGCATCAGCCGTCAAGGCGACCATGTAGGCGGCAACGCCTGATGTGTCTGTCTCGTCAACGGCGCGTCTACGTCTGTCTCCGTCGGTGGTTGGTCGGCATACAGAGACACTGTGACACACCTGTAGCACAGTGTCAACACATGTCATCGATATGTCAAATGTATGTGCACTGTGAGACACGTAGGTTGCAGTAGAGTAATATTTTACAATTATATGTTTTTATTGTATAACCATAAGATGCAGTATCGTAAGTTACAGTTTAATAATGCTCTACTACGATAGTTTGATTCCTAAACTTTATTGTATACAAAACAAAATACGGTATAAAAAGTGGCAATGTCCACTACGACATTTTGTTTCTTATGTTTTATTGAAACAAACAAAACACGGTAACATAAGTTACAGTATTATAATGTTCCACTACGATATATTGTTATTCTTATTGTATAAAAAATACGATATCATAAGTGATAGTATAATAAGTTCTACTATGATAGTTGTTGTTATTGTTATTGTATTAAAAACAGCTATACAGGGATAGCTGAAAATGCGTAGGTCAGTGATTCATTGATCATCAAATAAATTACGTGTATCGACTTAATATATCAATCAAATCGCGTCATTCACAATGCGATTTTTAAATACGCTGAAATATATTACATCCACAGCACATGCATTATTCCCATACGCATTCTCCATTTTGCGAAATAAAAACGATATATCAATTGTCTGCTTTTCCTAACACTATCATCTTACCTTTGCAGTGACGATACTCCGGGCCGTGTCTATCTGTATGGTGTCAGGGTCAGTGTCACATGTACGGCCAGCGTCGATCCACATATCTTCCTCTGTATACAGAAATTAGCAGTTACAATATGTCAACACCTCATTCACAGATCCGTGGATGATCCACACTGCGCAGATGACAGAGCTATGGATCTATATCGATGGATGGACTGTGTTTGTCTTGTGTGTGCATGCGTGCGTTTGTGTGCACGCGGGCCTGTCCGTTTGGTCTGTCTCACTATATTATGTGTGCGTGCACGCGTGTGTGTATGTGAGTGAATGTATGTGTGTGTTTGAGTGTTTATATATGTGTGTGGGTATATATATATATATATATATTGTGTGTATATATATATATATATATATATATATATATATATATATATATATATATATTGATGTATGGGGGTATGGGTGTGTATGTGAATGTATGTTTGTGTATATGCGTGTGTGTGTATGTGTGTTTATTTGAGTGTGTTTTGTTTTGTGTGTTTGTGTGTGTGCATATGTGTGTATGTATATTTGTGTGTGTGTATGTGTGTGTGTGTGGGTGCGCGCGCGCGTGTGTGTCTGTGTGTGTGAGTGTGTATGTGTGTGTGTGTGTGTGTGTGTGTGTGTGTGTGTGTGTGTGTGTGTGTCGCGCGCGCTGTGTGTGTGTGGCGGGGGTGGGGGTGGAGTGTGTTTTAGTGCGTGTATGCATGTTTGTCTGAGTGGGTAAGTGCATGTGTGCGTGTCTGTATTTGTGTGTGTGTGTGTGTGTGTGTGCGCGCGCGCGCGTTCGTGCGTGCGTGATAGCGTATTTGTTTGTGAGTGTATGGGCGTGTGTGTGCGTGCGATGACGCTTCAAATGAAGACGTGTGTGCGTGCTTCGATATGAACATTGTTGAGAGGGCGTGTATTTTTGTTCTTTACTTGTTACACGTTTTTGACCAGGATGTGTGTGTTTTTGGTTAGGTCGAAGTATTTTTTTATCGAAGCCGTAGGCATTCACCTAAAAATCGTGACAAAATTAACACTGATGAACATGACTTAACTAAAATACGATTAATTGAAACTGTATGAGAATATTTTCAAATACAATGCAATCAGGCATACTTCGAAACTGGAAGTTGTCCAGTTATTATGCAAAATGTATATTTATATTAGCGATGATCCTATTCCACACGATGAGTACGTTGCAACTGTACCTACCAGCACACCAGCGCAGAATGCGATGTGATGAATTGGCTCGCACTAGGGCCTTGTCAAACGGCATTGTGATACTGAGTGGTCCGTGTATCGTCTGGTCAGGTATCGTCGCGACGAACATCATGTTTCCTTCCCAATTATAAATCCTATGAGCAAATACAATGTAATACAATTAAATGTATATTACCATAACAATGGCTATTTCATTGTAACGTGCTTGAGGATAAATAACCTGCCAGCCAGTCGTCTCTATGGAGTTGTTTACAAAATATTGTATTGAAACACAGAAGGTTATGTGATCACATCTATGGGAAAATGGGTGAGTACAGCTACTCCAAGTCCAGAAAGGAGCAAGTCACCGTAAACACAAACATACAAACAATGTATTAGCGAATGTGTGTTGCAACATTATCTGGAAACATTTATAAAGCGCCATGTATCCGGGTTTAAAAAACCTGCTCAGAAATGTTAATAATATATATTAAATAATTACGTATATAAATAAAACCTAAATAATTAAGTTACATAAATAGGTTAAATAACTATTTTAAGATAAGTTAAATACATACATTAATTCAATAAAACAATAATTTAATTGCATTACTAAATTGACCTTTCAGAATTATACATTCATTAAGATTAGGAAGACAAACTAACTTTTTTTTAAACTTTAAAAAATAGTTAAATAAGTGTAAGTAATCAACTTCATCTAGATGTTACTCACCGGCTTCTCATGAACCTGTCTGTCTTGTTCTTCGTCAACGCTGGATCCACAATCAACGGTCTGAAGTCACCCGAAGCAGGTGACATGTACTCAGCCGTGACGTCACTGTCGGACAACAGTCCGCCAACCAACATCTTGTCGTACTTTTGTGCTTCAAAGAAAGAAAATAGTACATACTCGGTTTGTGTTCCCCACATTACTGCTGCTAGCCTCATTTCACCACGAATTCTAGAGAGAAAAAAGCTGTGCACTAATGTTGTTTTGCTGATAATAATAATAATTACTATTATAGTAGTAATATAATAATAATATAAGATTTTTTTAATAAAGGCGAAAAGGTAAGTTTCAATAAGTCGCAATATCCAGTCCCCCGGACAATCCAAGAAGCTTACGTATATATTATATGATAGGTCTGTTCAGTCGATCACCATTTCTTACCTGGAAGCATTCAGCCACACTGCAATTAATGCGCTGAGACTATTGGTAACATCCACCGCTGTTTACAGCTTCCTACTTATTCATATAACTCAGAGAACCAGAAAAGACGTACAGAAAGAATGTAATTGTTCAATATTCGACACAGCAGTACAGGATTGGAACTGTGGTGACCTTGGTTAAGATAAGATGACCAACTCACAGCGCTCTCGTAATCATTTCTCCCCAATCCGAATACATCTCCATTTCCGCTAATATATCTGGTTTTTCCTCCACCCCCCCCCCGAAACCATCACACACATATCTACCCATACCGGTATCTGCCTTAGTTCCCACGTTCCCCACTAGTCCCAGGGAACATTTTTTCTCTGAGTTTGTATGGAGGAGATATAGGATGGCACGTGTAGCGATGAAGTGGGCGCCGACTAACACCTGGCGCAAAGACATTTAGTGACAATCTGGCATCAATGGAAATTGCGTGGAATTATGCAAAACAAATTGCAAATGATCATACTGGATGAACAAACCTCATCACGCGATGTACCGAAAGGAACAGGGACAACTGAGATTTCAAACTCGTTCAATGCCAATAAAAACACAAATAGTTCAATTGAATATTATACTAATAAATATGTAATTTGTGCTGTATTATTAAAGATGAACTCACGTAGTATTGCGTTCACTACGATGTTTTCTGATCCGGGCGGCGTTACCAATGTCATGTCTAGTTGCCCGCTTTTGGACCTAGCCACAGTGTCAGTGTCGCCTGAAATCGTACAAGATTAATTTAACACGTCACAGACAGGACTGAATTTTGAATGTGTGTTTACAAAATACATATCATATATGCAAACGTACTGTGTCGTCTCAGTGTATTGTACAGGCATTTCACTCAATTGCTGTTAAATGAACTGGCCAAACTAACCGCCTTCGAGTTGTGGTCCATGCAGACTAGTATAACATTTACTAGAATAACCTGTGTGTATTCGCAGATTTGTTTCTCAATACAATTTACGAAAGATTTCCATAACATTTCAATTACTCCTACTGTTAACATCCAATGCGAATATATATAAAAACAATACAACATCCTTATTGCATACATGTGCATTTCTTTTCTGTCCAATGAGATGCGGCCTCAACACTGAAAGTTTGCACATGAAATCTGGATTAAACCCTGAAAGGTAACAACCGATATATGTTTAATAAAACCACTAAGCAAATACACATACGCTGGCCCGATTGTAGTTAGGATTTATTTTATTGTAGAAGACGATATAAATTTGTCATTTATACTCACGCACAACGAGTACGGGCTTGACGGAAATGTTGCTACATCTGTGGGCTTTAGTGCATACGCGCAAATGAACGCGCAGAGTTCTGGAACGAAACACGAAACAAAATAATGCACTACGAAGAACGGGTGTTTCGTGGTAACGTGTGTGTGTGTGTGTGAAAGATGGAACGAAGTACGAACCACGAACGAACGTCTTGCGTCATGTGGCAACTCATAAGGCAAAAGTAATAGATTATATATTGATTAGTCGGCATACCTATGTAAAGTTATCATAATGTCAGAGTAGATTTCAATTTGAAAGACTTTAACTGTCATTCGCTGATGCATTTATCACATAGATCTGCATAGTGTTGATATTACTATATATGTCTAAAAGAAATGGAGGTACATGCGTACATTGCACCACATACATTGGCAGATTGTTCAATCACACACCCTTTTAATATATTAAGGAACGGTACAATTACTGCACGAAAATTATTCATATACAAACGTTTGCTAATACTGATACACAGGAAAAAAATTATAATTGTCTTTATCGAACATATGTTCGTGCGTGCGTGCGTGCATGAGTGTGTGTGTGTATATATATATATATATATATATATATATATATATATATATATATATGTGTGTGTGTGTGTGTGTGTGTGTGTGTGTGTGTGTGTGTGTGTGTGTGTGTGTGTGTGTGTGTGTGTGTGTGTGTGTGTGTGTGTGTGTGTGTGTGTGTGTGTGTGTGTGTGTGTGTGTGTGTGTGTGTGTGTGTGTGTGTGTGTTTATGTGTGCGTGTATGTGTGTTTGGGAACTTGCTGAATATAATCTAGGCTTCTATTAAATATTATTTAGTCTCTTAAATGCATCTATATTTGTCTTAGACTTTTTACATATTTTATAATAATCCATTAATGTAGCAATGGTCACGGATTCGATGGTGGCTAGCTATGTCACTGACACTATTGTTATTGTACAGCGTAGTATAGTCTCAATTCGACACAGCCACCCACCTTCCCGGCTCCACGTAGAAGCCGTCGGCTGTGCTTCTCTTGGCGCGGCTGGCCTTGTACTTGGTTCCTCCATCTACCGCCGAGATCTTTACTCCGTCTAAAGTGAGACTCACGGAGCCTGCGTACTCCCCTACTCCCACCTGCCGCTCGGGGTAGATGTCTGCCTTCCCAGGGTCACTGCCGACACTGATGTCTGAGGGAATGTAGCAAGGGAAAGAAAGACATGTCAAAGAGTAGTCAAGTTTGGTATCTAAACAAAACAATTATTAAAAACACACCCGGACAAGTATTTTGTTGTCAATCGATAATGCAATATCAACATTCACACATTTACACATAAATACCCCATTAGTCGAAAGTAGCACATTTGCTGAATTGTGCACCACTAAATATCATCATGTCGCAGACATTTCCGTAATAAAGGCACACCACATCGACACATAGAAACTACCCGTATGACTTAAAAGAAGAACAAAAGGCCATCAATAGGCGATCAGATCAGCGCTCATATGAATGACCACAATGACCATAACAATATGCGAATTGACACTGGCCGTTTTGGAGTTGATGATGTTACAATGACCACCTGGTAGGGTATTAATGTATAAGCGGGTTGCCAATTATAGCAACCCTTACGCCATATGTGTTTATATGATCTGCCATCTTATCGCAGTGGAACCACGAAATCCGTACCACAACTTAAATTTCACATTTACAACATCAGTTCTATACTTAGTCGGCATTTGGTATTAATTCCATTCCAATATATATATATATATATAATGCCATTCCAATATATTCCTATATATCATACGATTATCTTCATTACATATATATCACCCTGTGCTGTTTTCAGTTAAATTTATATCTACAGTAGATCGTATATCGATAAGGGATGATGTCATACGTTACTGGTGATGTTATAATTTCTCTGTTACGTCATAACGTCGCATTTGCATTTAGCCCGGGTTCAGCCCTCCCATATAAATACAGGATGGCACGGAACTTCCAATTTCAAGAACCGTGTTAGTTACATTTGTTAACGCTGCACACATAACGCCATTTTACACTAACACGTCTCACATGCCATGCGACGATGCATCAATTTGTTTTCTTCGCGATACAAACAAACCACTACAACGCAAAACCTGAGGTGTTTTAGGGTCTGCGAACGTTTCACTCCCCAGTTAGGTACTTACAGACGCTGTCAATGTTCTGGCTGACGGGCGGCTTGGACCAGTTCACCGTGACAGTGTTCTGTCTGGACGTCTTCATCGCCTGGACACTCGCCGGGGCTCCCAGGAATGGGCTGATGTTCTCCACCTGTACCGTGACGTCACCCACGGCCGGCAGCGCTGTCAGAATGGTGACACCTGAAATATGCAGGTAATATCACAGACCAGACAATTAACTTATCAAATGTGAATTCCTGTATCTACATATAATTTATTATAAATTTGTTAACGCTGCAAACATAATTACACAAGTGCAATCTCCAATGACCAGTCGCCTCTTTCTGTATTTAGTCCACATGACTATTAGACGGAGGGACGGGGGACGGGGAGACGGGGGACGGGGGACGGGGAACTGGGGACGGGGGACGGGGGACGGGGGACGGGGGACGGGGGACGGGGGACCGGGGAAGGGGAGACGGGAGGAATGAGGGACGGAGGGGTGGAGGGAATGACGCACGCACATACGCAAAGACGCATAGAAGCACAGAAGCATAGACGAATAGAGAGACGATCAAACGAACACACTAACAGAAGGACAGTCGGACACACACAGAGACGGACAGACGGATAGACGGACAGACGGACAGACGGACAGACGGACAGACGGACAGACGGACAGACGGACAGACGGGCAGAAGCGCAGACGCGCAGACGCGCAGACGCACAGACGCACAGACGCACAGACGCACAGACGCACAGACGCACAGACGCACAGACGCACAGACGCACAGACGGTCAGACAGTCACACCGACAGACGGACAGACGGACATACAGAAATATTGACAGATAGAAAATACACCCTCTACACACCGTCAGACACTTTCCTCGTTGTCAGACCGGCTCCATTCGTACATCTCAACGTCACATAATACGTCCCTCCATCAGACAATAAACCTTCTAGAGAGTCATTGACCGCGAATGCATTCGTTCCGATATTGACGAAGGGTTGAATTTCAGAGCCTCCTGGTGTACTGCCAATAGCCCACCAGGTTTCAACCACCTGAAAGCAGTTTTGTAATAATATTTTATCATCATGTATCAAATCATCGCTTTAAAAAACTGGTTTATGAGAAACGCTGATTAGGTTGATCGCACTCCTCTCTCTCTCTCTCTCTCTCTCTCTCTCTCTCTCTCTCTCTCTCTCTCTCTCTCTCTCTCTATATATATATATATATATATATATATATATATATATGTTTGATATTATCATAAGTACGATTGATGTATACAATGTCATAATACTTTCATCATGGAGCTTATATTGTTAGTTATTAGTTATTACGACTATTTGCTAGCAAAATTGATTTTTCAACACCTAAACAATTTATAATGCATTCCTAATTAAGGCATACACGGTTATGTACGCATATACGTCGCATACATAATGTTATAATACGAAACAATTGTAATCACTCCTCAGAAATCGCACAACAACTAGTTATCTCCGATACACCAGTTTGACAAAAACACAAATATAAAGTTTGCTTCTTCCTGCAAATATCTAAAGTTAACACACAAATGCCATCACCTCGCTCTCTTCGTCTGTCACTTCGAAGTACACTGCAATGGTCGTGGTAACGCCTTGAAATCGAGTCGGTTCTAAGGAACTCCACGATGGGTCAACGTGGTACATCAAGTGCACATCAGGTGGCGTCGTATCGATGTAAATCCCGCGAGATGACGCCACGGCGGCGAGACCAGACCCAGTGAGAGCTTTCACCGTGATGAAGTACGGCTGTAGACGAGTCTCGTTGTCGTCAGGCGGCTTCACCCACGGCACCAGAGAGAGATGGGACAAGGTGAAGGAGACCAGGCGAGTCTCGCCATCTAAGCACGCCTCGGAGCAAACGAGTTCATCGCACGGGTATCGGCATGGGATGCATGGCTTCGTGATCTGAATGTTAATGACAATACACGTCATAATATTAATAATATTAGTAATTTTAACTTCACTCTAAATAAAACGTATTCACTGTATTACAACTGGAAACCGTGATTGGTAGAGCCGACTAATACACACATTATTGAAAGGAGATCAGATTGAGGTGTTTAAAATATTGAATGGATATGAAAATATTGACAGAAATATTTTTTTTCACAGTCAAGGAAGAGAGAAGGACTAGAGGACATGGAGTTACATTAGCAAAGAAGCAGTGTAGACTAGATATTAGAACATTTTTTTTCATTTTCATTTTCACAAAGAACAGTAAACGAATGGAACAGATTATCAGCTGATTGTGTAGGTGCTAGTAGTGTTAATATATTTAAAAATAAAATCGACATATACCTAAGAAGGGCGGGGTATACTTAGATAGATAGGTTGGACTCTCGATAAGCCAAATGGCTTCCTAGTCCACCTGCCATCTAGAGTTGAATCTCTAGGTGGCAATCTTGTTAAATCTTGTAAAATCTTGTTAAATCTTGTTAAATTATGTTTCATGATGATCTCGCATTTCACTCACATTATGTAGAACAATTTACGGAGACGTGTGGCGTAAGTTACAACAAATCTGTTGCTGAAAACAAATATTGCAAACTGTATAAGTAACACTTACTGTCCCTTGTTGATGTCCTGATTTAGTTTTCTTATTAGCGACTCCTGACTATCAATTTTACGTACCTTATTTTACCACACACAAAAATACTTCCCACTTGGAATGTGAGCAAAGATCGTGTTACAGTCACTTTAAGGGATATGACAATTGGTGCTGGACGCCACGACATAAAGAATGTTACCTCCTGAAAGGGTGACGCGTCTTCAGCAAAAGGCGTCCTTCCAACGGCGGCCAGGAATTGCACTACGGAGTGACTGCCTCCACGGAACGGATCCCCGTACCGACACAACTCGGTGACTGGAGGAGGAAACCTACAACGTCGAAAGTATATTTTGAAAAGTTAAATTACGCATAATTATTACGTATTGAAGTTCACGCTTAATTATTAAGTATTCTCGGAGTTATCATATGTTGAAGGAGCAAGATGTTACTAAATAGCAGGTTAAACACAAGGGTGAAGCCATGTGCTTCCGCGCAGGCACGGATATACATATAACAACCAACGGACATATTAAACATACGCACAATATGTCAGCATGTTCTTTATGGGGACTATATTTGTCGTACAAAACAATGTAAACATGTGAGCACATTAAACAATTACATATATTTTATCTAAATAAACAATGCCAGAAAAACAAATGCATTTCAACCATTGGCATTTCACTTGTGCATATGCTAATCTAAAACATACCTTTATTATAGTAATACAAATACAGATAATTTATTTCAATATTAAGTTATCTTCTTTGTTCGAAGATTATATAATGACAGTACATCTTCTACGCAATCACCTACCCAGACGCCACGATCATTTAGTAATTATAAGTAGTGAGTCATTCTGGTCAACATGCTGCTTTTTTAATATAGAACAAACAATAATTCATTATCAACGTGTGATCGTAATACTGAATGAAACCCCAACTGTTAATCTGAATCTATCACTCATAGTATCGATGCCTCATCAATACTCACTCCAGTTTCCGGAAGTAGGCTGTTGTCTCCGGTGGACTAAATTCGTCGCCCAGATGAGCCACCCAACCGTGACGGTTGTAAACGCCAAGGTTCAATAGGGTGATAGAGGAAATATTTGCGGTGCCAGCCAAGAGAGCTCGCTGTACGTCGTCGACGTACAACTTCAATTCCCAATTTTGCTGTGGTAAAACAAACACAAGTGGTCGAGTAAAGCATTCCTCAAAGCATCGAAAAGAACATACCGTGTAGTGTTACTTCACTCTGTGTTCTGAAGTTCAACACAGCAGTTAACAAGCTATATAAATTGTTGCAAATATATCAGACTATTGAATAGCGTAAGAAATATGACGCACTGGAGGAGACGTAATTGAGTTGAATCGGAGCTAGTCTATCAATACCACTACCAGCTATCAAATCTGTGGTTGACAGTGTTCGCCAAATATTTATAATTTGCAAAGTCTATCTGTGGTTACAATATTTTCAGCTGTAATGAAAACAATATCCTAATTCAGTAACAAAATTATCAGCATTAAATAAACCTACACATACCTTGTTTATCAGGGATGTATCTTCACTGATGAACAATTTGTAGACGTGAAAATCGTCAGTTGATTTGATGTCTAATTCGGTAATGGTGTGAAAACTCTCATTCGAGTTTGACGACCATAACACAATCCAGTCGGCCAGTTTGTCTTGATACAGTGTTTCTGCGATTAAAATAAATTCCATACATTTTCTGATGTTTCAACACCGACATATCTGACACATGCAAAATGTGTATAGTATTTCTGAATATATTTAGTTAGGTTTTGTTACCTTGTATGACTCATCTCAATAAGAAATACAATGCAAAAATAAGATATAAGATGTTGGCCCTATACATAATTATAAATGTATATATATATATATATGACTTTGAGGTTATATATATATATATATATATATATATATATATATATATATATATATATATATATATATTATTTCTGATCGCCCCTCTCTTTTTCTTTCTCTTTTTCTTTCTCTCTCTCTCTCTCTCTCTCTCTCTCTCTCTCTCTGTATCTTTATTTTATCTTTATCTTATCTTTATCTTTTCTTTATCTTTTTCTTTACCTTTCTCGTTCTCTTTTTCTTTCTCTTTCTTTCTTTTTCTTTTCTTTCTTTTTTTTTCTCTCTCTTTTCTCTCTCTCTCTCTATATATATATATATATATATATATATATATACACACACAGAAAACACACACACACACACACACACACACACATATATATATATATATATATATATATATATATATATATATCCAGAGTTTCCAGAAACCCAGAAACAACGGAAAGAAAACTGCGTCATTAACTTACGTGGGTGTATCTGAAATCCAAATCCTGTCCTCCCAGGCAAGTTCTCTTCGTCCACATCGCGTGAAGTGTCGCCAGGGATGCTGGGTTCGATGATCCTCAGTCCGTTACTGCGCCGGCCGCTGTCCGCCAGTCTCGGGGTGTCGCCGTCAAACAAGACGGGCGTGTAATCGGCGAAGACGCCCTTGGGACCGTCGAAGAAGACGACGGACGTGACGGCACGCAGAGACCCACTCGCCGCCTGGATCTCAAACTGACCACAGAACCACGTGGTCACATGAAGGTATAGTGGAACTCTCAGCACCCAAGTGCAAGTTAAGCTAATGGATGCCACAGTCAGGCATTGGCGGCAGTAGTTTTACCACGGACTTATATGCACTGGACTGCTGTCTCCGCCGCTCGCGGCGCTTCGCGAGCGGCGGAGTTGGCTGCAAAGGTCACGAGCGCACAAGATGTACTCCCCACTTCCGGTCTACTAGCCACTGCGATGGAGATGCCAAACATCGACAGGATTCTTGCGGTGAATATAACTGTTTAATTCAATAATAGTGATAATTTTCCTAAACGATGACTGTACCTAGTTTGGTAAATGTTATGGCTATCTCCAGTGTAGTTCTAAATGGTTTATTTAATTCAATTTTCGTCGTACATGACGTATAATATGCATCGGGGTGTCGGCGTAATGGCGTAAACAATACCGAAGGCAAGGCTAACTTTTTTCTTGGGCAAGTGACGCAAGTTTTAACTAGTCTTGCTATGGGTGTAAGTTCATAGTTTGGGAATTATATGTAATGTTTAACTATTCATAATAATTTGTTAATCTCAAGCCAGTTTAACAACAGCCGATCATTTAACCGATCTGTCATCTGTGCTGTCAGTTTATACCAGCCCTTGCTTGGCCTAGGCCCAAGCCCAGTTGGGCATTGATAACTGTTTTCAATATTTACTGCCATTCGCTGTATTTATTATTGATTTGTGTTATTTATATTTTGATGATTGTTCATGTGCAATTTATTTATTCTGATCCTGTTTTATTATTGTAATAAAATATCACTACAACTATTCTAATTATAATTAATAATAATGCATTTTACTTCTAGAAATTTAAGCATTACTAAGATTGTGTATTTGTTATTTCTAGTATATGTATTTAAATGCTTGGCATGGATATACAATAATTCTATGTGTTTGATTAATTATTGTAGTTATTACATCACTTTGAATTGTTTTATTTCAGAAATCTTGCACCTGAAAGTTACACACATTACGTGTATGCATGATTACAAGCTTCATCTGGCTGAAGATGACACAGCAACATATCTGCTGTCTAAAGATACAGTCCCTGTGAACATGACATATACACTGCAGTTTTAATAGACAAGAACACAGCATTATTGCATTGCCTGAACATAACTATCTGTCAGTTAACTGTGAAGGTAGTAGTTCAAGGTACATAGCCTACAAAGTCGTCAATATATCATAGGATCATCTGCATACACTAAATAATTTTACACAATTTATCTCATTGAATGTGACACTAATAAAATTGAATAATACAGACATCACTTTACAACTTAATTAAAAAGCACTGGAATTAGATGGTTTCTACACACAGGACACACTGGATTATGAACTTTCCCTGCGTAGATCTTGCAGAATATTGTAAATATTGAAAAACAGATTTGTGAGGTGGAGTAATGTGAGCAGCTTCTTCACCGTGCACTTTATCCCTATGGAGGGTAACCCAGAAAGCAGCATTTGGCAAGAGATGTTGGAGTCGGTGCGAAACACTGTAACATTATAAACATTACTTCATCAAGTTCATGTTGAAATGCAGAATATTATGAAATGGTAAACATTTATTACTGGTCTCTACTAGCCTGCAGTATTTGTCCAACCTGTAAACACACGGTCACCCATAAACAAGTGAAGTATGACAACTGTGCTTCATTGTCATGCATTAATCTGTTGAGTTTGTTATTTATATATTTATTAATAAAGTTATTATTTAATGACATGTATTTGTTGATGGTTGATCATGATGTTTCATATGGTTCTAAACATTGCATAAATTATATTTACTTCATAATTATTTACTGCTGGCTTTCATCAAAACATAACCCTTTGCCGAGTTAGCATGCTAATATTAGCCAATTTTAACTTATTAATTAAGTTGGTGTTAATATGAAATTTCTAGCTAATGTATATTACTACCGTAATTAATGTGACATGTCTTAATAATTATGGACATTATGGCGTTTATTCATTTATATACAAATAGCTGCTAATTATATATTGATTTATTCATTAATTTATTATTAATGTTTTTTTATTACATAATTATTTAATTTATATCTCTTCCATATAAGGTGGTTTTACAAATTTTATGTTTATATAATATAAACATATTCATGGACATTTGGCATTTTACAAAAAAGTTTCTGTCTGTTGAGGTTGCCTGCTAATTATACCTATTAACTAATTTATTATTACATGACTAGTTAATATATATTATATACCAATTATCACCTATTAACTAATTTATTATTACATGACTAGTTAATATATATTTATTCTCTAATAAATGTGGTTATCACACTCATAATAATATTGTATAAATATTTAAAATTTATGCTCTGTCTTAATTAAATGTTTGGCCTGTTAACTTGGTGCACTACTTAACTAATATTAGCTAATTAACTGGATTAATTAGTATGAAAAACATTATTGAAAATTTATCACCATTCAATGTATTTTAAAATGTTGCAAACAATATTTTAAGTTCTATAAAATTTCAACGTTATGCCATTTTAAAGTCACTTATTCGAATATTATCAACAGAAACAAAAATGAGCTTATTTTACCATTATAAGATATACACAAATTTAGCGCAATTTTTTCGTTTTTAAATTAATAATTTTGATTTAATAAATGTATCTAATAAAATTAACAGTTACGTGATCTGTAACTTATTACCTTTCATTTAAGCCTAAATCCTGTGGAATTTTTTTAAGTGCCTACAGCAGGGCTACATACTATATTTTCCGTACGATCATGGCCATGGGGTGTGGAGGGTTTCTCGGGATCATCTGTTACTGTTGGCTCCCGGTCTAAAATCCATCTCGTGGCTGTAACTAAATCCCAAGTCATTCATTTTGATTAAAACTGATGAATTGTTTCCTTCCTAGTCTGGGTTTCCCCAACCACGAAGCAGCCACGGTTTCATTTACTGATAAATTGAAACGGACTAGCCCTTTTAGTTGCCAAGTTGGGTCGATGATTTTTTCGCGGCAACGCATTTTAGCCGTTTTAAAAACGTCAATACTTCGCTCAAAACAACTTTCCAAACAATGTATTTGCTAGGATTTTATTAAACATACGTGTCATGTAAGAGTTTATCCAAATGTCTTATTAAAACGATGTTTTCCTGCGGTCAACTGCGAAATTGCCGGCAACCAGCAGACAACCGGAAGTAACTTATACATCTTGTGCTAGGTTGACCTTGCTGCGCTACTCTAGCGGCCTTGAACCCGGAGACAGCAGTCCAGTGCATATAAGTCCGTGGTTTTACATTGAACGACGCCGTGTTTTAACACTACGGAATGCGTAATCCTTGTTATCGCAAACCATTAACTCTTTACTAATCCGGACAATATCCAGCACGTTGGTCAAGTTCACCCACAAAGTGCATTTTTAAAGTCTACATATATGTAATATTCACGTTTACTGCAATACAATGATATTATTTCTCATACAATTGTACAAGAATTAATATCATTCATCAAAGTATTAATATTTCTTTAATTATTTTTAATTCTACGCATCGAAATAAAATAATACGTGGTCTCTATAAACTAAAAATATTGTTAATGTATTACAATAATAATAATGCATTCGTAGTAATAATAAATAAATAAATTAATTTACATAAATGAATAAATAGTTATTACGATGCGGTATTAAAATACTACTTACAATGATATGTACAACCCCAGCGAATGATATCGCGGTGTATCTTCACGTACCGTGTAGTTTCCTCCTAGACTGATGTCAGCACCCATCTGCACAGCTCCCGTCGCCATTCGGTTGTTCCTCACGTCTCGTCTCATGGTCACACACAGACCATCATCGGAGTACGACAGCTGCAGGAGACCGCAATGTACATGAATGTACATAAGTGTACAGTTGTGTACACAATATATGTACACACAAGACGCATCACTAGGTTGTGCATTTCATCGATGTATAAGGGGTGTAATAAATCGCTAATTATCAACATGAATATATGCTAGAGTAAGAGGGAAATGCCTACTATACGTGTCGGGTGAGATAAGGGACTCAACAATGGATTGAGTTGGGAAAACAACAACGACAGTTTTGTATGGACACCTATTAAATAGTATATAACGATAAGTACGTGCGTGTGTACGTGCGTGCGTGCGTGCGTGCACATGTGTGAGTTTGTTGATGTCAATGTGTGCATGCGTTGGAGTATTTACTTGTGCATATGCGAATGTGTGAGAGATTGTGTGCTTGCGTTTGCACATGTCTATGAATACATTTATGCGTGCGCGGGTGCATGCATATGTGTGCCTATGATAGTACCCGTGCATGCGTACATGCATGCATGCTTGTGTGTGTGTGTGTGTGTGTGTGTGTGTGTGTGTGCGTATGCGTGTGCGTGTGCGTGTGCATGCGTGCGTGCGTGCGTTGTATATGTATGCATTGTATTTGTGTGCGTGTGTGTATGTGGGTGTGTGCACGGAATAACAAATGCCTATCCTTTTCCACAGGATGTTATCTTCTTACCGTGAACTCTTGGAATATAACGCCATCTTGTTTTTCGTGGTCCAGCCTACGCAAATATTTGTGAACGAGTGGCGTCATCTCTTCACTTGAACGTGACATATAAAAGTATCGTTGCGGACAAGCCAGACCACTGGATGACGGCAAATACAGAAATACACCTACAACATTCCAAAATATATCGTCTGAATATATATCCACGAAACATTACAAGTTGGAAATAAGCTCTGTTAGAGGCAGCACTGCGTATTCTGGACGGTTCACGTCCGTGGAAAGACCGCCTCACGTTATCTGCATTTACACAGTCTAGGCAATATATGCATGTCTCCATGAATGTTCTTTACGTGAATAGTGTGAAATAATTAATAGAGATACGTTCTGCCTAGATGGTTATTTACGTTGTTATTATTCATTATTCAATTAAGTTTAAATGTACACCTGGACTGCACGCATACGCACATTCGCTCGCTCGAGATCATGCTCGCACTCACCTACATATACCCACATACACGCGAATACATACGCATGCACGCACGCACGCACGCACGCACATACACATACACTCACACAAACATACACTCGCGCACACACACACACACGCACGCACGCACGCACGCACGCACACACACACACACACACACACACACACACACACACACACACACACACACACACACACTACACACACACACACACACACACACACACACACACACACACACACACACACACACACACACAGAAACACACACACTTATCGCCGACGTACCTCGCATTTCCGATGTTGAGCTCTGGAACGTTTCAGTAGTGTGGTAGTTGACACCGTGCTTGACAACTCCTGCCGTGGGAGCGAACACTTCTACGACTACGGGCCGACTGAAAGCCGAGCGGACCAGTCCTGCCCCATTGGTCACTCTCAGGTCGACGTAGTAGACTTCAGTCTCCTACGGTGAAACGTTCAGTTGCATTTACGTCATACACCAAACGTTATGGCTTGTTTAACAATAATACTTAAGTTAATTCACTACAGCATCATATTGCGTTACACATGTGCATTTCCAACATAACTGTGTTTGAGATTTTAGAGAGCTGAGTAAAGAAAATACCTGTGGCACCACCAGTGATAATAACGCAGCAATGATCTGCACCTTAAATATATGCGTTGTAGTCATTCGGCGTCATACTACTGGGGTTACTTCCTAGCATTATCAGCGTGCCTGTGTATGCTTGCATGTACGTGTACACATGTATGCATGCGTGTAAGCGTGGTTGTACATGTGAGTAGTTGCATCGTACATGTACGATTCAGCACCTCTGTGAGTGGGGGGGTGCAACCATTTCGGGCAAGAGCATGTCTACACATTTAAATCTCGCGAATACGTACCTGAAGTGTGAGATACAAGAACTCATACGACGTCGAGTTTCCGGACAGAGTCGTCCAGTCTACAATGACCGTCATACTGTCCACATTCTCGCCAGTGCACGAACCTCTTCCTTCCAGAAGACGGACTTCGAAGTTCTTGATCGAGCTCTCGGGGTCGCCAAAGCCCGTCCACCAGGCAACCAATGTTGAATTGCTGGGTGAATACATCACAACCTGTCAATAGAAAACATCGAATTGTAAAATAAAACCAGTTGTTTTTAATATTCAGTCAAATGATTCAATTTGTATATATTGTAATACAAATGTTACTGATTCAGTAGGTTGGTTCCTGTAAACGTATAATTATCCGCGTATTTATCCGTAATGATCGCTGTGTCACAAACAGACGAGGAGGAAAACGGACATCGGTTTAATATACGTAACTAACAATTAACAATAAATATTTAGGTGAGTTATTATATTCTGACTACATCATTTCTTAAACGTTGTGATATAATTAAGTTAAATGTTGTTTTAATGTCGCTGTTTTAAACCAAGTATTCTTATCTGGATAGGTACTATTGTATTCTAACCAACGTGGGATAAAAGTTGCATTTAGATTGAAATGGTAGAAGTGTTACTAGTGGCACAGCAGTTACACTGAACACAACAGAAACTCAACTGTTGTTGTGATAATGACAGCAGTAGCAATAGGCATGTATGATGTGGCGCTATATGAATTATTACTATTATTATTGTTGTTGTTATTGTTGTTATTGCTGTTATTGTTATTGTTGTTATTGTTGTTATTAGCGTTATTAGGGTTACTAGTGTTATTACTTTTATTATTACTATTATTTTTAGAATTTATTATTTTATTATTGTTTTAATATTTTTCTTTAGAATTTATATATATATATATATATATATATATATATATATATATATATATATATTTTATAATTGTTATAATTGTTATAATTGTTATAATTGTTATTATTGTTATTATTGTTGTTATTGTTGTTATTGTTATTATTGTTATTATTATTAGTATTGTTATTATTTTAGTTTTATTATTGTGATTGTGATTGTTGTAAAATAACTGTATTAATATTAATATTGATGTCGATGTCGATGTCGATGTCGATGTCGATGTCGATGTCGATGTCGATGTCGATGTCGAAGTCGAAGTCGAAGTCGAAGTCGAAGTCGAAGTCGAAGTCGATGTCGATGTCGATGTCGATGTCGATGTCGATGTCGATGTCGATGTCGATATCGATATCGATATCAATATCAATATTAATGTTAATATTTGTGTTATTAGTATTATTATTGTTACTGTTCTTATTATTACTAGTGTTGTTATTAGTATTGTTATTATTAATAAACATTGACTCACCGAGGTCGTGTCTGGTCCCACACCGAGACGACCGTCTTGAGGGGGCGTCGTGTCGACAGTGAACACACCTGTCACCTCCTCACAGCCGCCCGCCTCGCCCACGGCTATGACGGTGACACGGTATGACTCGCCTTGCGTCAGGTTGAGACCACGTTGTGTGACGTACGTATCTAGTCCGACGCGCGTCAGAGTTCGGACGTTGAAGATGCCGCTGTAGTTACCGTCAGTGATGGACGGGTCATCGACTGTGTCGTGCAGCTGTGTCAATACGTGATAGATATGTGACTGGTGTTCAATGTCAACAGTAGTTGTTAGGATACGCAAAATCACATTTTTTAATGTAAGCATCCTTGATATTTGCTCTCAAACCTCACGACAGCAAACTTATTGTTCCCTGAGTCATGTCAAAGGCCGGAACTAGAGCTTTCTCAGTCGCCGCCTACTCTGTGAAATATACTTCCTGACGACATTAAATCAGCAGAAAACAGTATTACATTTCGCCGTCACCTAAAACCTCTGTTTAATCTCGCCTCTCCACCCTAGCTACTTAGCGCACTCGTCCAATTGTTGGCCACATTTTCAATGGCTTTGACAATAATAATGTTTAATTTTATTATTCCTTTGCGCCCACGAGCATGAGGGTATTGGAGCCATATCATTTATTCATTTATTGTTATTATGATTAGTTAGTATATTGCTATAAATAACTTGTTTCTACCGAATAATTAGTATTTACATCCGTGTTACATGTCACATAATTTCAGGTATAAATACCACAAACTCTAACCGTGGACAACCGCTTATTTCAATGTGTGGAATAATTTGTTCAAGTCTCTCCATCTTGCTTACAGCGGGCGTGCGATATGATATTGATATTATTATAATGTCAACTGCAGCGTTGCTTCAAATAATAACAACAACAGCCGCTTTATTGTACAACAATGCAATACATTATCCTGGCTAAATATTTTGGCAACGCATACTGGTTAATTAAAATAGAACAATAATAACGTTTGCTTAATATCTGTGATTGTCTCTGATCCATGTGTTTGTGATACATACTATGTAGATAAACACTCACCACGGCACGACAGTCGAGTGGAGACAACGGGTCCACTAGCGCACCCAGTCCCCATTCGTAGTATTTCACAGGTAGAACAAAATCAAATCCGCTCCACGAGAAAGTTAAGTCCGTCATAGAAGGAACATATCTATAACCAACAACTGCACGTATATAAAACACTTTAAAATTTGATACTATGAATGGCACTAGCAAAAAAATGATTCGCACGAAGTAGCAACATTTGTCCCAGTGCTAAGGATTCAGAACAGGTGCACAATACAAATGTACACAGTTGACGACGTTTTACCTGCTATGAAATCTGTAGCAATGCATAATTGGCTATATGACATGTTTACTGCATTACGCTAACATTTTAGCAATGCAAATGCATTCGTCTTTGTCATTGCCCACTCACACTCATGAACCAATACCACACACAGTAGCTCACTGACACGTTACCTGGCGAGTTCAAGTGTTCCGATGGAAGTCGCGTTCGTGTTGTATCCGACCATGACGCCATTCGACGTGACCTCTACCATGGTGGACGAGAGGCCGTACGCGCGCACTGTCACGTAGTACACACCCTCGCGCGGAAGGAGGTACAGATGCTCGAATGTCCACGTGACATTGAGGCCGACATCGGTGAAAGGCCGGATGTTGGTTCGGGTGAATGGGTACCGTCTGTCGGTGCCGAGCGCCACCTCGTAGTGGTCGACGATGTGATGGTCGCCAATAGTTGCGTCCAGTCCACGTATTTCTAGAACAAGAAGTCGCAGACCGACGTTAAATGAATAATAGAAATAGAAATAGAAAGAAAAAACTAATAAATAATAATAATAAATAGAAACGGGACACTACGGATGCACAATGATGATGATGATGATGATGGTGTGTGTGCGCGCGCGCGGTATGTGTTTCTAAATGTGTAGAAACATTCTAAGTTCAAGCCCGTGCCTGTTCCTCGGGATGCAACGAATACAACCACTGGTAGATATTCCTCACATTGGAAGTTGGCAGAGTTTGACTTCGTGTTACGAAGTATTACAAAGTATTGTAATGTGCATGTTTATTCCACTTAACTGCCTTGACCTAGATGAATACGAGTAAAACAGCCCTACGCAACGACATACCGTGGACATACACGCCTTGCGGTGGACCAAACCCGTCCCAGTTGGCCGACAGAGTAGAGACGGACGGCTGGTAGTTGAGGTCTACACCAATGATGTCTCCATCGCGGACATTGCCCGCAACCATCGGCTCCAGTTTGACCGTGATGCCGTCTGATCGAAGGGTCTGAACGTATCCCAACATGTTTGTGGCCCGCACGACAACAAAGATCGAGTTCCCATCCTTCACCGGAAGTTCGTCGGCTTCCGCTGTCGTTGTACCTACAATTATTATTGTTTATATTATTATAACTAGCATTTCTAAAGCGCCGTATCCCCGGGTCCAATCTGTTCGTAGGCGTGTACACACATTACAAAACGTACTTGGATTCATATAATGGTTAAAATAATGTATATCATGGTAATATCATTATATTAAAGTGTATATATATATATATATATATATATATATATATATATATATATATATATATATATATATATAAAAATGACTATATATATAAATAAATAAATATGCATGACATAATTTAAGAAATAGTAAAACATTTACGTAAATAACGTTGATAATGATGATTAATAAAAGGTGAAACATAAGGATGGTCAAATAAGTATATATATATATATATATATATATACATATATATATATATATATATATATATATATATATATATATATATATTAGTGAATTAATTCACATTATACACCAGTTGCTCTTGTTGTATTACCGAACATAGAGATTGAGATATACAACGTATATCCACAACGTGCACATTCATCAAGGGACTGAAATAAACCGACCTGGGATGTTTCTGTCCTCATTCTCTCGAGTGACGTGTGATGATGACATGATGAAACTATCTGTGCCACACTGCCAAATGATATGTATAATGGTTCGCTTAATTGAATACATGTAATCATAGTGCTGTCATGTAGGCAGCAATATGATTAAATATATTCCATTAAGTACGTTTTGCTCCGTTGCAGACAATACGATTTACGTGCTGGTGTTTGCGATTTTGAGTATTTGCATTATACCTGCGATCAATGGTTGTGCGTGAATAAACGCAATGTGGCGTGCGATAAACCTGCATTACATTGATTATATTGTATGCAAGCATCAACACAAATCAAATGTGGTGATGAAAAAAGCCAGCGTGAATACCAACGTGACTGTAATGCAACGTGGCTGCATTTGTGAGGTGACCGTAATGCGAGGTTTGACAGTAGATTAAATTTACCTTTAGGTAGTTCGGTCATGTTGAGAAGAACGGGTCCGTCGAAGCGATGAATGGACCATTCGTACTTGTCTATGGGACACGGGTCGCCGCCGAAGTCCCAATTCGCTGACACTACGTGAGCCTTGTATTGGAAGATTCTACAAATAATCGGTAAAAAGGTAAATTCGTATATCCCGTAGTATCCAATCCACTGGATTGCTCAACGTGTTTACACGTACTAGCTGACAGACTTTTTTCTCCAAAAGAACACCATCAGCATATCTGCCAAATACAACAAACAATGAAGAGGGTAGAGGGTTGAGCTACCATAACCACCATTACCATATATTGGAACATTAACGTCTAGTATTACGGAAGCGGCTTATCTGAATATCAAACGCTACAAAAATGCATTGCATATAGGGTCTACAATAACAAAAAGGCGTCGTAGCATGGAGACGTTATAACAGACAACAACTCCTACTTGTCTTTCCTCGTGTCCCTGCCGTCATACACTCGTGACAGTCCTAGTGGCAACATCCCTGCGCTGATGCGACTCAAGTACACTCCGCTGGACGTAGCGGCACTGTGTAGTCCAGCCTCGTTGAATCCCTTCACCGTAGTGAACACCTGGCGTTCTCGCGACAGGTCCAGGCCGCGAATGACGGCTGTTAACTGACCGGTAGGGACGTCCACAAACGGACGGATTTGCGCGCCACCTGGAGTTGATCCTAGTGCAATCTGATACCTGTTCCCAACAATACAGAATTAACAACTAACTAGTCTCTGATTGGTCCGTTTACATTCGTATCCCTGCAAAATGGTTTTGGATGCAGAACAGTTTGAAATTGTGTAGTTATAATATATATAGTATATTATATATATATATATATATATATATATATATATATATATATATATATATATATATATATATATATGTAACTAATCACACGTTGTTTTATTTAACATGTTTAATTAGTTATTTGTATTATATATATTAATATATATATATATATATAAATTTTTATATATATATATATATATTATATATTATATATATATATATATATATATATATATATATATATAATATATTAATATTTATGTCTATTAAAGCAAAATACATTGTGTATACGAAGTTACATTATATCATAATTTGTTTTCCTCCTATATCCATAATGTAAAGTGAATTGTATTGTATTGTTTGCATTAATTATATAACATTATATATGTGAAGGTATGCACGAGCGAATGGTTTGACTGTGATTAAACACATACACATATTTCGTTTTACAATATCGTTCCGTTGTTTATGTGAAGGGGAATCCAATAAAAAAAATAACATGTCAAGTTCTGCCTAAAATACCACCTTGTTACTTTCGATTCGGGGTCCTCAAATGGTTGCCAAGCGACCGACATCTGTGTCATTGCTCTTTGACAAACAACGTCCTTTTCGATCAAAACTGCGGCTGCAAGACAATTTCAATGTGTGTTTTTGTTCTACACGTACACGACACAGGCCACTAAATAACGTAAACCAATAGCTGTATGTGCGAACATAATTCTGCTTACCGAGAACAGAATAATTACTGTCGAATATATTAAATTAGAACTAGACGGATATATATTGTGGTCATGCTCCGATAGCCAGCCTGACAAGCTATGACGTACAACTCCCAAGGCAAACGGAATACCGGTCGGCAGGGAACACCCGATGAAGGGATCGCTAATGGGAGGTGAACCTAGGGAACCTATAGACGGGACACACCTGGTAGCAGATTAAGGGAAGGGCCAAGGTCAGAAGATTATGTACAACATGAACATCTGAACAATAGACATGTAATAATGAATGAACAAAGGATCCAATTTTTACAAATATAATACGATGGAACTGCACAGTTACATTAAGGTCTATTTGCAGACCAATTATGACGCGCGTCTTACTTCTGTTATGTTCTTCTGTTCCCGCAGTTGTGTCTAAACTGCTGACGGTCTTGACGTCAGTAGCCGATAGCTCAACGACCACCCCGCCCTGTCAAACATCAAATATTATGGATATATTTCACAATTTATATATATATATATATATATATGATAACTCAAGACGCCTAACATATCATGAGCACATCGGTAAACTATGATATTATTTAATGTTAAACATTTATAATTGGGTGAGGGTTAAGACGATCTGTAATTAACGTAACCTAAACTGAAATATGTGTAACGTTTTCACATTTCAATAGTAGTCAGCACCGGTCTCAGATTCGTCACGGGTAACGGGCCAGGATTTTACGTTTGTACTAATAACGTTTCCGTTAGTAATACATTAGGTATTACAGTATGATTGGTATTACGTTTTTTATAATAAAATTGCTTGCGCGGATTACATTTTGAGTAAACTCGGCCCGGGCGTGACGTATGTCACCAACGCTACGTCACACCAGATAAAAGCTGGCAGTGCCCTTGCGCGCGCCTGCGAGGTATGCGTTTTCACGAATCTGGGCCCGGCCGAATCTCGGCCCACGTCACCGGCGATACAAATATTCTTACAATTGGAGGCGTGTCGTCAACCACTACTTCTTTTGAATAGCTGGTTGTCTTCAGTCCGACTTTGTTGACGGCGATCACCGTGACGTAGTAAGTCTCTCTGTGTTTCAGTCCACCATTCTTCATACCTGATCAACACCATCAATATACATCCACAAACAGGTTTCTCTGCTGGCACATACATCGTTGAAGTTTATCCGTTTCACACTAGATATTGCGATATTAAAGATTGTTTGTGTATTGTTAAATAAAAAATACAGTATTACATCTGGAGATAATATCAACAGGAAACACCACGCAATTAGGAAATAATGGAGCGTTTAAGTACGGCCACATATATTAGTATTTGAGAATAATGTAGTTAGTAAAATGAAAACACATGTCCTTGTTTATCATAACTAATAACTGTCAATAATATCCCGTACTCAACAACATCCTGTAATCATTAATATATAATAGTTAAGTATATTTCTCGTTTGTTGTCGAAACCCGAGTTTTATAATTAGAGTATATAATTTGCTGTTCGGATTGTTTACCAATGGTAGAAGTGAAGTCATGTCACGTATGCATGAAGATGATTTTTTTACGACAGCATTTTTACTATCTTCATAAAGCAAGCACTTGATGATGTACACAAAACGTCACCCTTATACCACTCGGGTACGTACCCTTGGCCCGGTATGACGTCATGCTGCCGTCGAGACGGAGAAACGTGAACACGTCATCGTGTCCTTCCGCCCTGCCAATTCCAAACATGTAGTGGTCGACTTGGCTTTCCGGCTCGATGAATCCGTTCCATTTGCATTCCAAAACATCTCCTCCTGGTGTAAGAAAGACAACACAGGTATGTTACTTCGCGCTTGTGGTATGGTTCAGTTTCAATTTAGAAAAATGTAAAACATTACATTTTGGACGCCAGGCACAACAATAAGCATTTAGTGGTTGTCTCGTCAAAACATTATAGCCCGTGGAGGCTACAATGCTTTGACTTGACAACATATATTTTGACAGGACATGATCACAGTGCCGTTCTTGTTGATGAATAAAATAATGTCGTTAAAATGATAGTACTTATGTTTGCTACGACATATATTTTCCAAGGTTTTAACACACGTGCATTCACGCTCGCATACACGCACATAGACGCTAACCTCCAGTATTGTACCTGCAATGTGACGCTACTCACGTATGTACGCACGCACGCACGCACGCACGCACACGCACACGCACACGCACACGCACACGCACACGCACACGCACACGCACACGCACACGCACACGCACACGCACACGCACACGCACACGCACACGCACACGCACACGCACACGCACACGCACACGCACACGCACACACACACACACACACACATAGGCTCACACCCGCGCCCCGGTTTTTATTATACACGTTGATTGAAATAGGGCCGATGTGTACGAGCCACCGACGTGTCCAGCACACGTACCGCGTACAAAGGCTGGGCAGTAGACGTTGCCTTCAGCGGGTGCTGAGTCGTCCACGATCACAACTGGCGACCTTCTGGTTGTCGATTTCCCGACCTGTTGTCAAATTCAATGGATCAATGAAAGCCCGACAACAATAAATCTACAGAAAAATGGATGACATATAAAGTAGAAACACAGCACGTAACTTCGTTGCCGCTAACCTAGTTACCCCAGCCGTATGAGAGTGTATGCGTATGCGTATGCGTATGCGTATGCGTATGCGTATGCGTATGCGTATGCGTATGCGCATGCGCATGCGCATGCGTATGCGTATGGGTGTATGGGTGTATGGGTGTGCATGCGTGTATGTGAATGTATGTTTATGTATATGCGTGTGTGTATGTGTGTTTATTTGAGTGTGTTTTGTTTTGTTTTGTGTTGTGTGTTTTTGTGTGTGTATATGTGTGCGTATGCATATGTGTGTGTATGTGTATGTATGTGTGTGTATGTGTGTATGTGTATATGTGTATATGTGTATATGTGTATATGTGTATATGTGTATATGTTGATGTAGTGTATGTGTGTATGTGTGTGTATGTGTGTGTATGTGTGTATATGTGTGTGTATGTGTGTGTATTTATGTGTGTGTATGTGTGTGTGCATGTGTGTGTGCATATGTGTGTGTGCATATGTGTGTGTATGTATGTGTGTGTATGTCTGTATTTGTATGTATGTGTATGTGTGTGTATGTGTGTGTTTGTGTGTTTCCTGTGGACTTGGACGGCATGGCTTGAATTGAACACAGGGCGCCATATTTTCATGAAACAATAAACCCTAACGTCTAAAATAATAACCGTATGTAACGCTTTGACATATAATGTATTGAGGAGGGGGTGAGAATGTTTGAGTATGTCCATGTAACCCCTCCATGGTAACGCCTCCTTAGTGCAAACATTTCATTTGCCGTGACGTAGTTTTCCGCTATACTTAAAATAAATTGGGAAACGAATCGTTCCGTAATGTCATTCTACTCTGCATTACTCAAGTAATCGAGAAGAAAGTTTGATCTAGCGTACCTTATTTGTAGCATTCAGCGTCAATATATTGGGTACTCCAGCACCGCGCAAACCCACAATGCCATTCTCTAGATGAGAAGTTTTGGTTGTCCATGTTGACTTGCGAATATTGTCAGCATCTTTATGAAAATATATAAACGGTTCTCGCATAATGGACACCTTATTTTAACTGTACGAATGTTCTTTATTTGTCAACTTAACTTATAACATACCTTGCAAATTACGTTCACCTAGGTAGTACAGTCACATCGCAATTAAGGTCATCGTAAGATATACGCAGGTAATTTCCATATGCAATAAAGTATGGCAAATAGGCCTATTACGATCATCTCGTTATTCTGGTCACATTAGGCAGGTTACGGGAGTTATCGTAATTGAGAGGTGTCACGTGTACACCTGTTGCATTAGGTACTTCAGCTGAATGAGAACATATAGAACTCTTCATCAAGTACACGTTATGGACCTGCTGACAATGTAACGTATTTTTCACGACACAAGGATAAGTAATTTACACTATAAATTACATATGATCGATTCACTAGATTCCATCTCATCTACCTTACTTCATCTATTCAGTCACCGAGACACCAAATCAATCATAATAAGTAAAACATTTGAATTAATTACATTTTGATTTCAGTCGAGCTGTCATGTATGGCACGACATGCAACGAATACTGACTGTCCGAACGTATAAGTAAGACTAAAGTAAGGCAACTCGACATATATATATGTGGATTTATTGCCAATGTGTGGATCATAACATAATGGTCCAAGAAGAAGAAGAGAAGAAGAAAAAGAAGAGTAGGAGAAGAAGAGGAATAATTGGTCTACGCGTGTTTGATGGAAACATACACGGTAACTAATAAAACAAACTGGAGCCGTATGTTTCCTTCCTACCTGGATATGTGCCCATGTGGTACCAGACGTCTTCCACACCACTCTCCGGGTCTCCAGCCTCCCAGGCTGCCGAGAAGTACTCGGGCTCTATCCAGAACATCACATCGACGGAGGAGTTGAGTGGTTCGCCCCCCACCGACGTTATCACCAGAGACGGCGCCGTTGTGTCGACGACAAACCCGTCTGAGTGCGATTCCAGCACGTTGCCGACCCGCGTTATGGCGCGGACCGAAGTGTAATACTGTGTATACGGCAACAGCGCCATTTGAGTCTGTCCTTTACCGCTGCCGCCGAGACCTGCACGTAATACACGCGACAAATGTGTTGTTACAGAAAAAGAGATACGAACATGTACGCATAGTTGGACACGTGATTATTGTCGTACCATAACTCAACGATATTTTTTTATTGTATGTTATTTAGTTATGTTCTAACAAGCACCACTCTTTCAGTGTTGATCGCCTTTATTCAAAAGAATGTAACATTTCACACGTAATCATTTTACAGCCAACACAAACTTGTTTACTGGCTGTTGTGGCTTACCTCAATGCGAAGTACACCAATCATAGAAGATTATAACATGTTTTAATGTCTCAAATTATTTAAATTAGTTGTGTAGATACATATTGTATTATGGTGTGCATTACAATTACATTTACGCTAATGTCTTAAAATATATTATTTCATTTTATTCTTAACATATATACGTTGCACGTTTTATGTACGCATTTCAATTTCTACGATTGGCCAGAGTGAAATAAAATATTATTATTATTATTATTATTATTTATTATTACCACATTTGCGTCACGAGACTGTAACAGTTCATCTTACGAAATAACACAAATGACGTCACAGCATTAACTCTTGTTCCCAATAATGCGGTTAAAACACCTAGGTATGTTGACATGTATTACATATTCGCTTTAATAGTTTCCATTTTAATCGAATATTTATTACAGGGCTTCATTACTGTCACGGAATAAATAAATATTAAATATAATACTAATATTAATAATGATAATAATGATAATAATGATTAATGTATAATGTAATGATGATAATATATATATGATATATGATAATAATGATAATAATGATATATATATATGACTAATATGATAATAATGTATAATATAATAATATAATAATATAATAATATAATATACATATATATATGATATATATATATATATAATTATATATAATTATAATAATACTATATACTAATAATACTACTACTACTATTACTACTACTAACTACTACTACTACTACATACTACTACTATTACTACTATTACTACTATTATATTACTATTATTATTACTATACTTATTATTACTACTACTACTACTACTACTACTACTACTACTACTACTACTACTACTACTACTACTACTACTACTACTACTACTACTACTACTACTACTACTACTACTACTACTACTACTACTACTACTACTACTACTACTACTACTACTATTACTATTACTATACTACTATTATTACTATTACTCTACTCGCCTCGCTTCTACTACCAAGTCAACTGTGGTGAACGGCATGACTCATCATCCGGCGCTACTACTACTACTACTACTACTACTACTACTACTAATAATAATAATAATAATAATAATAATAATAATAATAATTACTATTACTATTACTATACTATTACTATTACTACTACTACTACTATTACTATTACTATTACTATTACTATTATTATTACTATTACTCCTACCCGCCGTCCCGTCTTCTACTACCAAGTCAACTGTGGTGAACGGCATGACGTCATCGAGTCCGGGCGCCAACCCAACTGCCCACTCGTACTTGGCAATTCCGTCTGGACTCTCAAAGCCACTGAATGTGGCTGTCACCTGGGACACGTCCCAGTATTTGTCAACGTCCACAGCTGTGTCCGGTCCGTCGCTCACTACGCCAGCAACGTCTCCTCTCAACACTCGGATTGCGCTGGAAAAACCCACTTTGTATGTAGGCCTCGTCGGCTCACTTTAACGTTCTAAATGAAGTTTAAACAAATTAAGGCCACATTTATAGTCAACTTGTAGAGTGTAAATAGAATGTATTCATTTTATTCATGATTTTTGTATCTAAAATTAGTTTAATATCTTACTTTATGATTAATTATCCACTTATTAATACCTCAATATTTGGAAATTAACGTCACCATGGGGATGTTCAAACTGATTTTATTTCAGTAGAATACGTAGTTCCTCCCATTATCCCGTCGTCATGATATGTAGGTATCATTTATCCTATTCTAAAGTTGACCTTCATAGTAATGTTGTATTTCATAACGGCACATATATATTCGTTTAATTGTTTGTTCACTAAACAACATATTGGCATACATCCACAGTGGCACATGGCACCAATCACACAAATGTAAATAAAATCTGCATAGCATTACCACTATCATTAATGTTATTACTAGTCACTAGTAATAACATTAATGATAGTGGTAATGCTATGCAGATTTTATTTACATTTAATAGTAGTAATTTACTACATGTGATAATAATAAATGACACTATTCTATAGCATTGTGATTAACACGATTATTCATTGAATTAACAAAGGTGATGTTAACACCCAATGTACTTATAATTCTAACGAAAAAGGCCTCGCCAAACCGATACAATCAGAGTCTTACCTAGAAGACATGACACTGCTTTCCTTCCCAGCTCTGTTTTTTGCCTTCACGGTGACGTAGTACATGGGGGTGCTACTTGCCATATTAGTCAGGCTCAGACTCACTTTCAAATACCCTGACGTGTCCAGCCCCATCTTATGGAAGCCTAACACATTCGTCCGGCCTGAAAACAATACAACTTTATTTATTCCTGTCCACATAATATGCGGATGTAGTAAGGCATAGAGTTAAACGTGTGATTGTTATGCAACAACAACAACAAATAGTCGGAATTGTGACGAGCCAATAATCGAGTTGAGGATTCAGTTTAAATCAGATTCCACATAACTGATTATTGTTCACGTTTGCTCAAACACCAGTCCGCAGGAAGGTGTTACTTACAAACAAACGTAGACAATTACTTTTACCGAAATTCGAATAGAATGCCATTTGTATTGCCGCAAATTCGAACAATTATTTAAAATAATTATGCAATAAGTACAGATTTATCGACATATTTCTGAACAATCGCCGAATACAGTAACAGCAACTGTTAGCTGACGATTCACATTAGTAAATAGTTCCTCCAAACCGGTAAGAAACCAGAATCGACGAGACCATTCTAATAGCTGTAAACTCTGTGTTACCAAGTCTATGCACGCGCACAACCAAAATACACTAGTCACCGCTTGTTGTTCCCACGCCCACGTAGTAGTCGACGATTCCGCTCTCCCCGTCGATGCCGCCCCACGAGGCGTGGATGCCGTGGGTGTCGTGTTGGACGACCGTGCCACCGACCAGTTCCTCCGACTCGCCCTCGAACACGCCGGCGTGTACAAACAACATCTGCCAAACACCAAGTACATCTGCTAAACAAAACCGACATCTGCCAATCACGAGCGGCCTCTGCCAGACACGGAACATGGTGCCAAAGAAAACCGTTATCTGCCAAACACGAACGTTATCTGCCAAACAACGGTATATGTAAAAACGACGTCTGCCAAACACGAACAACATCAGCCAAACACTATCAAAATCTGCCAAACACGAACAACATCAGCCAAACACTATCAACATCTGCCAAACACGAACACCCTCAGCAAAACACTATCAACATCTGCCAAACACGAACAACATCAGCCAAACACTATCGACATCTGCCAAACACGACGCCTCAACAGCACCTCAGCAAAACTATCTCTGACGAAAAATCAGCCACTATACATCTGCAAGCACCCTCAGCAAAACACTATCAACATCTGCCAACACGAACAACATCAGCCAAACCTACCTCGAACCCGCACCTTATCTGCCAAACACGAACAACATCAGCAAAACACTATCAACATCTGCCAAACACGAACAACATCAGCCAAACACTATCAACATCTGCCAAACACGAACACCCTCAGCAAAACACTATCAACATCTGCCAAACACGAACAACATCAGCCAAACACTATCGACATCTGCCAAACACGAACAACATCAGCCAAACACTATCGACATCTGCCAAACACGAACAATATTTGCCAAATACCACGGATATATACCAAAACTGGCCAGCATAGACAGTCTTCTATCCAAGTGTGTGTCAACACTTTTGAACAGGGTTATCCTGCGTAAGTGGCTGCTTAAACATATATTGTTATTGTTGTTGTGGTTATTATTGTTTTGTTCTAAACACAAAGCATACGTGGAAAATGGGTAACATTTCAGGTGCGGGAACAAGAACTATGCAAGCTATGTGGAGCGATAGTTTATATGCGTAATATGCAATGGTAGTTGAGTTGAATATGTATGGGGCGACTTGGACATACACACATATTTAAGGGAACGCCGACTGGGTAATGTTTTGAAACCAAATACATTACATCTTTAAAATAGTCTACTGTAGGCCACTTTTTAAAGAATAACAGTTGGCAGATTACTGAATTAGATAATCACATAGAAAAAAACCCACATATTTGAATAAAAAGTGTATATTACATGACGAATCGTTAACTTAAGGTGGCCGATTTGCTCACCTTGCCTACATATATTTGAACAGATTAGCTGTAACTTGGTTTATACGACATTACTTGACGGGCAAACCGTAATCGACCATGGAATCTGCCTGACAAAGTGACTTTACCGATGGCGGTGTTGGGTCAACTAGCACACCGTCTGTGTAGTGGACGGTGGTCAAGCCAGCCCCGTTTACTGCGGACACTTTCATCTTGTAGCGGGCACCAATTGTCAATGTCAGTGTTTCGTCTGTTGTCCACGTAGTGGCGCCACCACTCACAATCTTCCAATCAGACCTTGTAATAATTTATAAGAACAAGTATTACTCGTCTATTCTTTAGAGTAGTATAAACAATGTCCAATATAAGCTTTTTTAAATAATGCATGTATAAAATGTCACACAGAGGTAACGAAGTCGTTGTCGCGTAGGAGAGAATACGGCTGAATGTGTTTACCTGTAACAATCATTGCACTGGATAAGTTTCTCTCGAATGACAATGTGAGGCGTGAACACCATTACAAGTATCGCGAGAAGCTCTATATACATGCAACACATATTTCCGAAGAGTTGTTGTATAGAAAGTCGTTACATTTTTCAGAAATAACATGATAGTTTTACAAATGGCAATGTGTGGGGGGAAATTCTCATAGGACAATTTATAATGCGACATCGAGGTTATCGTTGAGTTGTTTTATGAAACAATATTTTTAAATGTGATATTTCTTGATAAAATAGCATCATTTCATATGAGGGCATCGCACCCTTGTTATGACATCAGACGACTAGAGGTGAGAGCCGTTGAACATGTTCCAAGTTTTTTTCACAGTTTCACGCTCCTAATACCTCGATATTTGCCTCTTCCTTAGCTATTGTGGGGACCCCACCAACTCACAAACCTCTGATGACGTAGCCGGAAGCTTTTCTATTATGATGTTTCTTGATGAATATTATAATGACAATGATAACATTGCTGCTGATAATGGTGATGACGACGATGAAGACAGTACTCACGCGGCGGGATAAATCATAGTAAACGATCCGCCGTGGAGCTCGTAGGCGGACACCTTGTAATGGTCAATACCAGACTCGGCGTCAGCAAATCGCCACGTTGCTGTCAGTGAGGTCGTCGAATACTTGGAAAGGAACAAGGATGGCAATGTAGATATGCCTGTTACACCCAATACACGTTGTAACGTTTACACCAATTCGGGCGATAAATAATATCCGGGTGACGTTTATGTATATATATATATATATATATATATATATA
>JAODUO010000308.1:152500-155000 GCA_025642075.2 Ridgeia piscesae | reverse complement strand
AATATATACATTTTGTTTCAGAATAGACACAATTGGAAATAATCTGTTTGGTTTTCTTCACTAGTAAGGCTACTGTGGAGCCCATGAATATCCAGCCTGCCCTGTCCTAAATCCATTGAGCACAAGCACTAACACTACTATTAACTTCGTTCGTAAGTGAACACATTGTTGACTACACTCGTACCTTGCATTGACTCGGAATGACAGCAAGAGGGTATCTTCGTCATACGTCACGTCCGTGATGGAGTAGATGACGGGAGGTGACGTGTCGACGGTGTACGGCTGGGCGTGACACACGTCTAGCGCTAGTGGACCGTACTCGATGTTATTGATCGCTCGGACCGTCACGTAATAGCTGCGATCTAAAACACACGTCACGTAATATTGCAATCGAAAACACATGTCACGTAATACTATCGATCTTACAAACGTCACATAATAACTCCTATCCTAAAATCTAAACACACGTCACGTAATACTTGCAAACAAAAACACACATATTCGGATAGAAAACGTTGTTTCTACATTGTGTTGTTTGATGCTGTTGTTCACAAACCAGAATATATAAGTTATTGGCTTTGAGATATACTACTGATTATCTGGCTGTAATTGTGCTAGCGTAGGTGCGAAAGAAAATGCATATGTTAATGTTTTCCTATTAAATAGTGGACTGAGCTTTCGTGTGATTATCAGCAACCCTTGATTGGTCTATATGCCGTGTTTATTTACGACATTATGGTTTTATTTTACAGACGGTCGCATTTTCAAAACGTATGTATTTTTAACGTCACAATGGGAACATCTGAATGTTTTAATGTATTTAAATAATCGCAACATTTATATGAAAATACCTAGGAAATTCACCTTGTGTATTTGCGTATATGAAATGTATTCCGATCGATGGACAACTTAGTTAATGTTTGTAGCAACTGCGATTGACAATAATGACACTAAATATAACAGTATACTCGAGATAACATCAGCGTAGACTATACGAATCCGACGTGTATAAAACACAACGCGCAACACACTACATGGCTGAACTACGTGCACAAACAAAAACGACATCTTATGTCAATATCGTATCCAATCAAACCAGTATACACTTTACAATAGTTGTGGGTTTCCGAGCAACGATGGTTTACTAAATGTTACCGGTGAGATTCAGCGGGAACGCGATGCCAGTGTTCGTCCATTCTGTCTTCGAGGCGAGATGTGCGTGTGGGTCCGTGTGTGGCAATATGTCGTCCCCGCAGATAGTTGTTCCGATCGCCCACGTGTACATCAATAAGCCCGACTCATAGTCGTCTATCCCGTCCCAATTCGCTGGAAGTTATGTAAAACAACATAACAATTTACTGAAATATGAGGAGCAAACAAACTACGTTATGGCGTCTCCACGGATTCACGTGATAGTATAGATGACAAGCGCAAATATATTGATGAGCATGCTGTCGTCTTGCAGAAAAATGCATTAGCAATTTTGTCTGCGAGCCCTCTGTTACAATTGTTCGTGTTACAACTAGCCCCGGTATCCCCTAAAATGCGTAGCTCACAACAATACTAATACTATAATAATAATAATAGTAATAAATAAATTAATATACTTTTTTTTAACTAAATTGTAATTATTAAAATACATATAATTATAATAATTATTATAATATTAAAACATAATACATTACATTAATAAACACATTATTTAAAATAGTACAAATAATTAATAAATTAAATTAATTAAAAATATGACGATGTATTAAAATAAGTGTGACATGTTGGCGAAGCATAAATCTGAGTAAGTCGGATGTTGAATGCAGCTCGACTCACCAGTCATGACGCGAGTGGCCCGGGTAAACTTCTGGTCTACGATAGGTTCGTGTCCATTGAAGACTGTCAGGGAACCTTCGCCATCAACAATGATCCTGCCGAGAATATGCAAGTCGATAACCTAAATCGATAACTTAAACGGTGTGTCAAGTATCTTTAATACTGTTCAATGCGCTGTTGACGTTAACTTCATTCCATCAGTAAAACATCGCCGATTCACGTATTCAGTGGCTGCAATGATTATACGTTTGTTGCTAAATTCGCAATCATTACACATTTGTAGCCAACGGGGTGTCTGAAATAGGATTTAGGCTGCGGCCTTTTTTTGGAGGGAGTTCAACCCCTATAGTATTTGCTCACAGAGTCACAAGCTGAAATGCTGAAGTATATCGACGCGACTTGATCATCTTAAACATCACGTGGTATCGCAATGTTCACGATCCGAGTACAGCAGAACATTATTTCAACAGCACCCCGCCTTCAGATGACGTACAATCACAATAAGGTGTCCGTCAATGCATCTCTTGGTAAAAATGTACGTGTAATTTTGCTTGGTGATGCCTTCCAGGCAAATCTGTGTCTGGTTCTATAAAACAAATAAGGGTGTCAGATTGAAGGAAATTTCACGAACTGTACATACCACGCGTGCGAATGACGGCAAATTAAGGTATGA
>JAODUO010000308.1:145000-147500 GCA_025642075.2 Ridgeia piscesae | reverse complement strand
GTATACGGACCAATCTGCGAACATGAATGGGGTGTCTTCGTAATGGAATTCATACCAATTTAACTTACACCAAGCACATGTCATTGTATTATTCTCATATGTTCTCATCCTTTAACTTCTAAACCACATATATGTGCATGTATGGATTCAACAATTACGTGATGTAAGTTAGATTTATATCGGTCTTACGACCACCTACCCTTGCTACAATGGTTGAGCCGCTGCCCAGTGGTTCGTGGTCGATGACGTCACATCCGCCGCTGAATGTACCGACGCAGTAGGAGAGTTCCACTTCGCTGCGGTCGTCGGCGACGCCGAACTCGATGTTGAAGGCGGGCTCCGTGTAGTCTCGGCCCTCTAGCTGGGTCACGTGACAGGCGGTACTGGGCAAGTCGACTGACCGACGTCTGCGTCCTGATTCGACGGTGTTGTTGCTTATGCAATTGACACACGTCTGAAACATATCATATATTCAGGAACAAGTACAACGTATTTTTATTCAGATCATGGAACACTATTTAGACACAATATATACAAGTATTTGTGCGTAAAAACTTTAATAAAGTAACCAAAACTTGGATCTGTAAAACAGTTTCGTGATCATTTTGAAACTATTTCACGTTATATATGTGCTAACAATGTATTATATAAAAAGGAGTAGAAGGTTATTATGCGATATAATAAGTATTTTTTTGTCGCTACCGTTACATTATATCATTAACATTGTTATGTAAAGAAGCTGATATCGTTGTGTTGCATTAATGTGAATTTATTCCACGTGAATTGGCCATTTGTGACCATTAAAGGTCATTGTGTTGCATTGCATTGCATTGCATTGCATTGCATTGCATTGCATTGCATTGCATTGCATTGCATTGCATGCATGGCATGGCATGGCATGGCATGGCATGGCATGGCATGGCATGGCATTGCATTGCATTGCATTGCATTGCATTGCATTGCATTGCATTGCATTGCATTATACTGTATATATTCAGAGGTAACAGTCGTACTAAATTGGCGACGATGCCAATAACATAACTAAGAATTACAGTTGGCACGCGTACGCTGCTAACAATAATTATAGGATCAAGCACTACGCCCAATTGAAAACAACAAGCTATGACGCAATCTACACTCCGCCAAATAGTTACCCCGTTCTTGTACCAGCCAAAGTCAGGCGGCGTATAGTCAGGTTCATCAACATAGTAGTTGAGCATGTTTTTGTTGACGGGCAGAGTCTGGTACTTCCACATCAGTTGATCAATGAGTGTTTTCGTCCAGCATTGTTTCCCCTTTGCCGGGTTGTAGAGGCAAAATTTGAAGACCAGCTGAGCGCGGAGTTTGATCAGCAGAGGAATTAGCTTGAGATCCATGCGAGCTCTGGATGAATGGCAAATGCCGCTATCAATGCTACACAGGAATGAGAGAGGGAGAGAGGGAGAGAGGGAGAGAGGGAGAGAGGGAGAGAGGAAGAGAGGGAGAGAGGGAGAGAGGGAGAGGAGAGAGGGAGAGAGGGAGAGAGGGGAGAGAGGAGAGAGAAGGACAGAGGAGAGAGGGACAGAGGGACAGAGGGAGAGAGGGAGAGAGGGAGAGAGGGAGAGAGGAGAAGGGGAGAGGGAGAGAGGAGAGAGGGAGAGAGGGAGAGAGGGAGAGAGGGAGAGAGGGAGAGAGGGAGAGGGGGAGAGAGAGGGACAGAGGGACAGAGGGACAGAGGGACAGAGGGACAGAGGGACAGAGGGACAGAGTGAATGAGTTTGAAATGAAGAAGAGAGCAGAGGAAGAGAGGGAGAGAGGGAGAGAGGGAGAGAGGGAGAGAGGGAGAGAGGGAGAGAGGGAGAGAGGGAGAGAGGGAGAGAGGGAGAGAGGGAGAGAGGGAGAGAGGGAGAGAGGGACAGAGGGACCGAGGGACAGAGGGACAGAGGGACAGAGGGACAGAGGGACAGAGGGACAGAGGGAGAGAGGGACAGAGGGACAGAGGGACAGAGGGCAGAGGGACAGAGGGACAGAGTGAATGAGTTTAAAATGAAGAAGAGAGCAGAGGAAGAGAGGGACAGAGGGACAGAGGGACAGAGGGACAGAGGGAGAGAGGGAGAGAGGGAGAGAGGGAGAGAGGGAGAGAGGGAGAGAGGGAGAGAGGGAGAGAGGGAGAGAGGGAGAGAGGGAGAGAGGGAGAGAGGGAGAGAGGAGAGAGAGAGGGAGAGAGAGAGGGAGAGAGAGAGGGAGAGAGTGAATGAGTTTGAAATGAAGAAGCAACAACAACAGCCAGTATCAATGGTACATATCTCATCAGACGTACGCCTTCTGTGGACATCTGGTAAAATTACACATTCACCGAATATATTTTGCCACTAAGTTAAACTTCACAATTACCTGACGCTCAAGGGGAACTTCTTGTACCCGACAGCGAGTAGGGTGGGGAACGACGTAGTGAGCAAGTATCCAGTCAGACGAAGCTCGGCTCTCAGGAGAACAACAGTGACGCCGACAGAACCCCACA
>JAODUO010000308.1:137500-140000 GCA_025642075.2 Ridgeia piscesae | reverse complement strand
AATGCATCAACGTCTGCCTATCTATTACCCGGTCACGGTATATTGAAGCAAATAAAAACCAAATGTGAAAGGTTAATTACTAATTAATTACAACAATTAACGAAGAAGATGCAATAATTACACGCATGAGAAACATATTCGTTTTTCCTTCCATAAGATTTGTTTCTTCAAAATGTATTTTACATTTGAATCAGAATACACATTCTTCTATCGCCAGTAATGTGTACTCTATAACTGTAATCGATTTTATATCCTACTACGTTTTACATAAATTAATTACAAACATTGTCCGACTTCATCATGTAATGCTACTGTACAACTTAAAAATACGTAAAGTGTATAAATGTCATATTCGTTATATGACATCTCATTACTTACTCGGATCAGATTGAACATATCGTTGAAACAGGGTTTGTCTTGAGCCAGTCGTCGATTTTCCTCTCATGAAGAGAGCTTGTTTCAGCTCTGCATCATCCATCGTATAGGGGCTGATGCAGTTCTGCTGCAGACTTGTTAAAGACTGAAATATAACGTGCCTATATACAGATAGTGCATAAGAACGCACGCAGCCACAACTTGCCGTATCTAGAGAAGGTGCCCAGAGCGGCGGAGCACAAGCAATCTGTCCGATATTAATTCGTTAGGTGACCGTAAATAAAAGGGCCTTCACCAGTACAGTCGAACAACGTTGATGTGTGAGCGGCTATGTCGCCTAATGCATTGGATCATTGAATAAAATTTAATAGACTTCGATAATAATTATAACAGTTCGGCCATCACGTAAAATAAGACTTTACTTATAATGTGTAGGTGTCCACATAATGTCAATGAGCTTAAACATACATTAATGCTATTTGCCTTTACACGACCACGTACCAATATGTCTCAAAATTTGCTATAAGAGAATAGTCACATTATTAATTAGTTACCTCTAATCAGTATTAATGGTCATACTACAAATAAACAAATGTTAGCAGTCCTACCTCGACTTCACGTAGAGAGTTGCTGATGTCGTTTGTGAGTTGTGAGTGCCCGTTACTCTCTAGGTATGTCATCATGGTCCCAAGTTTGACGGTGTTCATGTTGAAAGAAAACATCTCCTTCAATTGCGTTAAGTCGGGCAGACCTAAGTCCATGCCGAAATCTGCAAAACAAAACAGTCTACTGTGATGACGCTATGCTATAAACGTAGACTTTATGACGGTGTTATAACCATAAATGCTCACACTTCTTATCCATAAGACCAATGCACGCTATCCGCTTACCTTACAAATATGGTGTCCACGTAGGCATATTTGCTCACATGCACGCGCACTCTTCCATACACACACACACACACACACACACACACACACACACACACACACACACACACACACACACACACACACACACACACACACACACACACACACACACACACACACACACACACACACACACACACACACACACACACACACACACACACACACACACACACACACACACACACACGCGCGCGCACACACACATACACACAAATGATACAGAATGGCTCACCGTTGACGATGTCAATCAAGTCGCCGATGCTACGTTTCTTCTTGTCGCCTTTGTCAATGAGGTCAATGTCTAAGTCTTCGGAAGTGCCCAGAATCTCCGGCGTGGTGTTAGTTTGCATGGTCACCCCCAGTATGGAACCCTGACTAATATCTTCACCCTACAGATACACACAGACGCATATATATATATATATATATATATATATATATATATGTTTTGCAGAATGTGCGATGTGACAGGTAGGTAGATAAGGGGAAAACGGCAAGTACATTACATTCAATTTTCAAATATTTGGAACACTATCGTGAAGAAAAACACCAAGACCTATCACTGTATGTTGATTTAATGTATTCCTGCATTGCTCTCCCAAAATACTGGCTACGTAAATATAAACAATTCCAATATCATCATCATCATAATCATCATCATCATCATCATCATCATCATCATTCTTATTATCACCCACCAGCCACCGTAGCACGTAGTGGTCACACTTCTGCACCCAGCGAGGCGCCGGCATGCTTCTCTTACGGAGGAACCCTGTCGGATCAATGGGCGAGTTGCTGCTGGTCTTCACCATGGCGACGAACACGTGTGGTTCAGGACACCAGCTCGGCACAATGCCTCGTCCCAGCAGGTCGCCTGGTGACACCTACGGAAACATTGCTATAATGTTATGAGTGTTTACGCGGTTGACTTAATAAAATGTGTAGTTGTGAAGACTGTTTATTTTAGAAAGTACTTTACTCTAAAAAAATCCTTTTTAACAGTTTGTTTATGTTATTTTAATGGAAGACATATTACAGATGTAATCGATTTACTTCATAAAATGTGTTGTTGTGAAGACAGTGTATTTTAGAAAGTACTTTAAAAAACCTTTTTAGCAGTTTGTTTATGTTATTTTAATGGAAGACATACTACAGATGTATTCACGTGTTACGATACGAAGTGATTTGTT
>JAODUO010000308.1:102500-130000 GCA_025642075.2 Ridgeia piscesae | reverse complement strand
AGGTCATACGATAGATGTATGCAAACGAATCTGCAACGACAGTAGCTATGATATTACGTACACATCATCAAGCACGTGAACGTACATGTTAATTTGACGATACGATACGATACGATACGATACGATACGATACGATACGATACGATACGATACGATACGATACGATACGATACGATACGATACGATACGATACCATACCATACCATACCATACCATACCATACCATACCATACCATACCATACCATACCATCCATATATATATATAAATAAATGAAATGAAAAGAAAAGAAAAGAAAAGAAAAGAAAAGAAAAGAAAAGAAAAGAAAAGAAAAGAAAAGAAAAGAAAAGAAAAAAAAAAAAAAAAAAAAAGAAATGCTATACAATACAATACAATACAATACAATACAATACATACAATACATACAATACAATACAATACAATACAATACAATACAATACAATACAATACAATAACCTTAATTGTCCCAAACGGGAAATTCACTTGGCAGCAATTCACATTAAGGCAACATAACGATATTAGTTTCTTTACACACGGCAATGTTAATAACAGTAATAGTAATCTTAATCACATATGCTGCACGGTTCATAACCGTTTCCCCATTGTAGTCCTTCCCCGTTCATTTCCCCTCCCCAATCTCTCGTTGAGCAGCCTGAGGGGAGCTGTCAGAAAACTATTGAAATATTGGTTCTTTCCTACTTATTCAGACATGTACCTTCTGTCAGATTTAGAAACATAACATAATTCGCTATGTGGATGATATATACATTTTTAATATGTATGTTGCCTTCATGATCATGCATGATTCATAAAGTTCATCCATCGTTGGAAGTGTCATTTCAATGACGTGTCTGGTTGACCGGAAACGCGATTGAGCATCACTTTGTTCTTCACTGACAAACTTTCACCCCAGCCAGTTAAACAGTAGCACATGACTGGCTGAACAGTAGCCTTATAGAGGATCACATGACTGGCTGAACAGTAGCCTTATAGAGGATCGCATGACTAGCTGAACAGTAGCCTTATAGAGGATCACATGACTAGCTGAACAGTAGCCTTATAGAGGATCACATGACTAGCTGAACACTAGACTTATAGAGGATCACATGACTAGCTGAACACTAGACTTATAGAGGATCACATGACTAGCTGAACACTAGACTTATAGAGGATCACATGACTAGCTGAACACTAGACTTATAGAGGATCACATGACTAGCTGAACACTAGACTTATAGAGGATCACATGACTAGCTGAACACTAGACTTATAGAGGATCACATGACTAGCTGAACACTAGACTTATAGAAGGATGCAGTGGCTTTACCAGTGCGCATTTGTCGTGCTTAGGAATATTTGAACAAAACAAACGAATGACAGACAAAACAGTTGCATGTCTTACCTTTAGGATGTTCAACCCGTAATCAATGCCCCCCTTGACGCACAACTCTGCCCGGAAGAAATCGAAGTCGTATCCAATGATACCAATATGCGCAGTCGCAAATGCAGAATCAAGGATGTCAATATCCAAATGTCCTTTCAGTGGCCCTAAATAAATACACATAGAACATAGTTTGTCATTGACGTGCGTATATTGTATCAATTTATATAATTTAGTTTATATCCCGTCATGTTAATATTGAACACCATGTTAGTTTGTTCTATCGTATGAGGCACATGTTCGACCCCAATAACAGACAGGAGTGAGAGAGTGACTCACATATCGCCATCGTGAGTCTTGTTTCGTTGACAAAGTTCCTTAATGACAGTGACACCTTTGCATTCCCGATGGCGCGCGCCCAGTAGACAGTGACCTGTGGGTGTCTTGTGTCGCTGGTGTTTACTCAATTATGCATCATATGACAACCCTTTACAAACTAAATACAATATTATCCATAAATGAACTGTGTCCAGTTATGCGTCCGTCTAGATTTTGGCAATAGCAAACATTTACATTTCGATATTGTGTGTTCCTGATTTTTCGGGTCTGAAATTCGTAGAATACATATCTTTTGTACAATAAAACCACTTAGTCCCTATCGTTCAAAATGTGACTCAGCACAAATGACAACTGCAGTACATATAAATATACATTTCGTAAGAAAGCTGTAAAACAAAATCATAATTATTACAGCTAAATACTATTTAAGATATACCAATAAACATAAAGATGTATTTGACGAACGATCGTTGCTGATGATAGTTCACTGTCCAATTGGAAATACGTATATACATTTAACCTTACTATAATTGAATTGTTGTCGTGTTATGTACTATCGCCACATTCAATAGTTTGGTTGCTATACGTCGATTATGCTGCTTTCGTCAATGATAACATCCCGCTTACTTATCTGGATTTCTAGCAGATTTTTGACGATCACTCCCATGGATGCGCCCAGCTTGCTCCCTCCTACGTGCTTCACCCAATGGATAGACGGGGTTTCAAGGCGGAACGTGAACCCTGTCCATATCCTGGTGAGTGACTTGGCTAGACTTCGCTTCATACGGCTGTGTTCTTCATTTGTAACATTGTGGGTCCTGAGTGAAATAGTAAACTGATACATTACTGTGAGCACTGGTTTGCAAGATGGATGCGACATGTGCACTAACGTCGTTTATCCGATAAGCATTGCTAAAGGACACAATAGTGTAACAATTTAAAAGTTACGAATACACATTGCGTTGGCGATGTCAGAAAAACATGTTTGTAGACCATTGTGCCTCAGGGGTAGAGCTTTGGATTTTCGACTAAGAGAACCAGGGTTCGTACTCTGGGCTGCAGTGTGAAATCTTGGGCAAGTGGAGTTCATTCTACATAGCTCCCGTTTATTCTGTTGTATGAATGATTATTTGGCTATAGAGAGTGTTGGATATTTGTACGAGAAGCCATCGCCCATTAAATACAGCGTGGCTGGATGCTTCCCAGAGAAGTTGAGATAGAGTGTGATTGAAGGCTTCTGTCATGGAAGTAATATGGAAAGGGCAGGGGTCATCATACTGCGCTCTACAAGAACTGACCTTTATTGTTTTACTTTTTAATTACAGTGTGGTTGTTACTGACCTGGCGTAGACAGTGTTAAGTAACGTGTGGATGTTACTGACCTGGCGTAGACAGGGTCAAGTAAAGGGCGAATGTTACTGACCTGGCGTAGACAGTGTCGAGTAAAGTGTGATGTTACTGACCTGGCGTAGACAGGGTCAAGTAAAGGGCGAATGTTACTGACCTGGCGTAGTACAGTGTCGAGTAAAGTGTGATGTTACTGACCTGGCGTAGACAGGGTCAAGTAAAGGGCGAATGTTACTGACCTGGCGTAGACAGGGTCAAGTAAAGTGTGAATGTTACTGACCTGGCGTAGACGAGGTCAAGTAAAGTGCGAATGTTACTGACCTGGCGTAGACGGGGTCAAGTAAAGTGTGGATGTTACTGACCTGGCGTAGAGAGGGTCAAGTAAAGTGTGGATGTTACTGACCTGGCGTAGACGGGGTCAAGTAAAGTGCGAATGTTACTGACCTGGCGTAGACAGGGTCAAGTAAAGTGTGAATGTTACTGACCTGGCGTAGACAGGGTCGAGTAGCGTGCGGATGTCTCCCCCGTGGCGATGTCTCTTGTAGCCGTTGACCGCCGCCAGACGGACATTCTCCTCCTGGTCCGTCAACGCCACAGACAGCAACAGATCCGCGATCTGACGAGACACGAAACGACGTAAATATGACAGGGTCGAAGCGTCGGAAAGTAATACTTACCGTGGCCTTTTGTCTCTTGTACCCGTTGCCCTGCCACAAGAGGGTACTTTCCTCCGTCCGTCAACGCCACAGAACAGCCACACATCCGCGTTTCTGTCGCACAAACACGTAAATCTGACCCCAACAAACGTAATACTTACCAAAGCTGGCCTTATTCTGTCTCAAACACGTATTCTGTTCCACAACACGTATTCTGTTCCACAAACGTATTCTGTTCCACAACACGTATTCTGTTCCACAATACGTATTCTGTTCCACAACACGTATTCTGTCCCACAACACGTATTCTGTCCCACAACACGTATTCTGTCCCACAACACGTATTCTGTCCCACAACACGTATTCTGTCCCACAACACGTATTCTGTGCCACAACACGTATTCTGTGCCACAACACGTATTCTGTCCCACAACACGTATTCTGTCCCACAACACGTATTCTGTCCCACAACACGTATTCTGTCCCACAACACGTATTCTGTCCCACAGCACGTATTCTGTCCCAACAACACGTATTCTGTCCCAGAAAAACGTATTCTGTGCCACAACACGTATTCTGTCCACAACACGTCATTCTGTCCCACAACACGTATTCTGTCCCACAACACGTATTCTGTCCCACAACACGTATTCTGTCCCAACATATTCTATCCAACAACACGTATTCTGTCCCATGATAAAACATTGTATATGGTATTATTATCATTATAATTAGCATTGTCATAATCATAGAACTGTCATCGTCGTCGTCGTCTTTTATTTTTATTATTGTCTTATTTCTTTTTTTTTTATATTATATATATATATATATATATATATATATATATATATTTTATATATATATATATATATATATATATATATATTTTTAGATTGTATACGACTGTCACTCTCTGTCGTAACGTATATCATCCACCAGTGGGGTTCCATCTTGTATCATATCACCAATAATCTCCAGGTGCCAATTTTTAAAATACGACAAATAGCCATACCAGTGGTTTCAGATTAAGCTGTATAACCCACGTGTTTGTGCCGGAACTTGGCGAGGGCGTCCACGGCACTAGAGCGCAGTGTGATGTGTGTGTCGGAGTCGTTGACGTACGACATGAGATGGCCGAGAGACGAGTCACTGACCGCGTTACCAAGAGCATGGATGTGCAAGGTCTTCCAGTTGAGGTGGTCATGTAGGTCTTTGTCGGTCATCAACGATCGCGAATTGCGGCTGACGAATGGGTCTGAAAAATGAAGCAGCACAATTGTGACATTACTTGTAATAACAATATTACACGACTTTGATGTGACGTTTGTGTATTGCCGCGTAACGGTGATTAATGATATTTAAATATAGCGTGAAATAAAAAAGTGCATGTCACTTGATGATGCAAGTATACCAGAAATATACAAACAACACAGCCCGTCGGTTAGATAATTTGCTCTCTACTATTATAAACCCATCTCCCCGTTGAGAAGTGTTCAATATTTTTGTATCTCGGGACGTGCGCAAGATATCAAAAAGTCAATCATATGAATGTAAGGCGTGTTCTAAAATATAGTGAAAAGCTTCTTACGTAAAAACAGCACAGTCTTTAATTGCTTGTTGAATTGCGGGACATATCAATAGTAGAAATATCACATTCACATTCGTGACCATGTTTTGATGAATACAAACCGTGGACACCAAGACGGTCTTCAAGTCTTTTCACGACGCTGTTCGCCCAGTCTGGCCGAGAATGCTTCACTCGTTTGGCGACAGATGCCAGCACTAGTGTTACTCGGTCCATCACTTGTTGAGTTTCCTCTTCGTCTGTTGGCGGTAAGTTGTAAAACAATGTTTACTAACATTCTACAAGACCACCTGAAGCTAATAAAATATCTGTGACATTAAATATGTCATGTATTACAAACATAAGATGACACAGTAGGCGGAGAGCTTTGTTAAACAAAATTGCTCCAAAAATTACAATGTTTTTGCATTGTCATAATGTTACGTTGATAGATACATGTAGTTTTATGTGTACATAACTTTGATAGGTAAATTAATCACAACGTACTTTCTTCACTCGCAGCGATAATACAATATGGCCGTAGGAACCAGATATATAAAGTACCTTCAAATATATACGGACGATGGAACGCAGCATCTTCCAGCGTAGACAACACAATCTGCAACAGAAACTACGATACCTATGATGCTGATAATAAAACTGCTATAGTAACATATATCAAATCGCCAGTAATTTCCGTGGAACTAGCATAGTCTGACGGTTGCCATGTTGATAATTTTAATACATATTTGTTTCTGACTTGTCATCGTTAAAGTATAATAAAAGTAAAGGTATGTTCTAATATAGCGCTTTGAGCAATCCTAAGGATTGCTCAAAAAGACTTACACTTTATCCCTGACAGACCTGTTTAATCAAACACCATCTCCACTTTTCTGGGAAGCATCCAGCCACGCTGCAATTAATCCGCGAAAACTATTCGCACAAATATATCCACCTATATAGATAGACAGGTACTCATGTATACGATCATCGAACCTCGGGAGCTTCAGCCGACAAGTCGACCAGTTGGAACAACGCTCTCATCAACAGTTCTGACTCCGGATGTTGCGCGAGGAAGATGCGTTTCATCATGACCGTGTAGCTTCCGTGCGTGCGTGCCGTGCCCAGGACGTCCACTATGGTTTGACGGATGACATTCGGTTGAGACTCACGAAGGTTGTCTTTCGTCAATGTGTCGACATCCTCCTCACTCAGGCGTTTTATCAGCGTAACAAGGTTTCGGAAGCAGGGGAGACCAGTGTGTACATCTAAAATGACAATGATGTTGATGTTTTGTTATAGCAAGTATGATTACAAAAAGTGCAATTAGGTAATTAAACAAATAATAGTAGCGTTTTTAATAAAGCACCGTATATCCAAATTGTATTTTATAATTTCACTCAGAGTCGCATAAATTGTACATTATAAATTATGCTTATACTGTAGAATAATGCAACATGGTTATACAAATTAAACAAATAAATAAGTAACGCTTACATTAATGCGCAAACTAGATTTGTCCGCCGTAAATTAATATATAAAGTTTTATTACAAGTTAACAGTAAAATAGATTGGATCAAACATCGTGTTATTATCTCGTGTCATTGACAACCTGATATAAATGTATTCATGCACTCGAATCACAGAGGTGACCTAAAATTGCAAATTCCTTCATTCAAAACAATGAACAAGACTTGCCTTTTGCTCTTGCTTTTACGATACAACTTAGATTTCCTTTGAACTCCTCTTCGATGTCGACTAATTTCAATGGTAAAGGCGGAATCTACAACGATTATCCAATTTATAAATATATATTATATACAAATATATACACTATATATATATATATATATATATATATATATATATATATATATATATATATATATATATCAATAACATGACGAAACACTCATTGTTGATAAATCGACCAATATTTCTTTATATTTTACTCATGTTTCCGCTTACGCATCATGTGCTCTATACAATGTACAACGTCATTCGAAGTTGTTCTTACACGGAAACGGAGGCAACAGTAATGAACTCGGTAAGAACTTATTGGTCATCTTTTATATACTAAAGACAGGCAACAATGAGTAAGACAATTAGCGTGCGATGCCGTCGTTAAAGTGCACGTATAGTATAACGCCTACACACTGACCGGCTCCACTTTCAGACTGCTGTTGATCAACCCGGGTTCAGAGAGTTCCACCGCATCTTCCTTCACAGCTTCCTCCATCTGCTCAGCGGTGACAAATGTCAACACGCCGGTGGATGTACCACCCATCTTCGGCAAATCTGAAAGTGAAGCGAAGGACTTGTGTTTGCTGGTAACGTCATCTGATATCATCATATCACCAAAACGCACACATGTCCGTGCTTCTACGTGCATGCATCCACATATCCTACCTTTATGCAATCGCACGCACGGAACCTTACGCCAATCCATATGCACACATTTACAACGTGTATACGCACGCACGCACGCACGCACGCACGCACGCACGCACTCACGCACCCACGCACGCACGCACACACGCACGCACGCACGCACACACGCACACAGCACAGCACGCACGCACGCACACACGACACCACGCACACACCACACGCACACACGCACACACGCACACACGCACACACGCACACACGCACACACGCACACACGCACACACGCACACACGCACACACGCACACACGCACACGCGCACACGCGCACACGCGCACACGCGCACACGCGCACACGCGCACACGCGCACACGCGCACACGCGCACACGCGCACACGCGCACACGCGCACACGCGCACACGCGCACACGCGCACACACGCACACACGCACACACGCACACACGCACACACGCACACACGCACACACGCACACACGCACACACGCACACACGCACACACGCACACACGCACAGCACGCACCACGCACGCACGCACGCACGCACGCACGCACACACGCACACGCACGCACGCACGCACGCACGCATGCACGCATGCACACACGCACGCCCGCATGCGCATGCACACACGCACGCAAGCACGCACGCACGCGCTTACGATGTCACGTATTTATAGTGTCACAAGACTAATACATTTCAACATTTAGAGATGTTTACCTAGCTGTGAGTTCCCAGTCTCCATTTCGTCACGTACCTCCGGAACAATCGTTCGATAACTAAAATCAAAGTTGCCAGCCATATATGAGCTACACAAAATACTCTTGTCTAATATAAAAGAACGATCAACTATGTGCAAGCTCTCAGTGGGAGAAACACGTGCTGCAAGTTGATTTATTTCTACAGCGCATGTATTGTAATCACGACGATGTGTATACGTATGTTTACACAAACGACAAATAATAAATCAGCAACAGTTGTGTATATCACGTATCTTTTTTTAAGACCGTAACTTAATTATTTATTAGCAATAGTTAGAATTGTTAACGTTTTAGTTGAATTCAATTTTGTTTCAACACCACATACCTTTACATAGTACATTCAGGGGTGCTTACATGTAAAGGTAAAAATAGGTTACCAATGTAAAAGTTACATTACAACACAGCGTATATAACATATCAGCAGATTAAAAGTGTAATGTAGATAGGATCCCATCAGCAGATTAACAGATCAGCCGTAGAACAGATCAGCAGATTAAAAGTACACATTACGATAATAATACAATGCACACAATTACGTAAACAGTTTAGTGAAACGCCTGTTTAAACAAAACAGCTTTAAGATCCTTACTAACAAGTCCAGAATGACATTGTGTTCTGGGATGTAATGGAACGAGTTTCGATAACTATGAATTTGTTTTAGATAACTTGGTACCTTGGCGCTATTTCTCTTGGCGAATGAAATGATTCTTCCACAAAGATTTGACGCGGTATCCCCATGTTGGTGTTAAGATGCACGATCTGTAATGAAACATGAACATTAGCACACAAATGCATTCAAAGAGGAGCTTGTCAAACAATTAATTTCTGCATTTGGTATAATATAAATCATATAATATTATGTACATATAAAATATGTTTTAATGTTTTAGTAATGTTATGTACAATAATGTGTATATATACACACATTAATTATGTTTAAATTATAATGTGTTATATATGATATACATATAATGTCTTGAATTATATATTTTCTAATAGTCTTAGTCAAAGGCAAACTGTATAGATAAGATATATAATATAAATATGTATTATTTAATGTATTATGTTGTAATTATATTTATTCTAATGTCTTAAAGTATGCATTATATTTTACGCGCTTTTGTGAATCACACTTTATTATGTCTTTGTGTAATCAATTTATTTTTATCTGATTGCAAAGACAAATAAACTATTTTATTATATTCCAGTCTGATACGTGCCTTGATACTTCGCCTACCTTAACTTGATGCTGTTGTGCGTTTTCCAGTGCCTTTGTATGACGAGTCTTCGTGAAGACAACTTCGTCCTCCGTGGACCTAGCCTCATACTCAGCTAAATGGATACCTGCAATATAACACGAGCTGCCTTAAACCTGCGACACTGCAAGGTTTGTGTACAAATACTAAAACAATAACACAGAACAAGTGAAGATATGTGCAAATTAATATGTGTGGTAATCACGTTATTTGTTGCCGTTTATTGTGACAGGAGATAAGCACGTTCAACCCAGGCGAATTAGTTGAGTAGACGATAAGATATCATAAACCATCGCCCGAACATGTGGGAGGAGGCTTTGCATATGACTTGCAACAAACGTAGAAGGCGCAGTTAACCTGCTAAAAACGTTCTGAATTTACAACACGCACTTATTAACGTCTGAATGTCCACTTCGGTAAACAGTATAATTTTGTGTGTGAATGGGAAATGCGGTAGTTGACGCACCATCTAAATACACGCACTCTGGTGACCACTAACCTTCGTGTCCTGTCTCGTTCACATGATATGCCCAGTTCGTTCTTTGCGCCCTCTGGGAATCAGTCATGATGAGTTTGGATGAGAGCGTTCCGAGGAGGATTTTCTTGATGGACAATGAGACTGGATCCTCGTCCTGCGGGTAGTACACGCGTCGGATCTCTCCGTCACCGGACATGTCAAAGGACATGCTGTAGACACAAGTCACAGTTGTATGTTACTTTGATTACATATATAATATATGTGTGTGTTTGTGTGTGTGTGTGTGTGTGTGTGTGTGTGTGTGTGTGTGTGTGTGTGTGTGTGTGTGGTGTGTGTGTGGTGTGTGTGTGTGTGTGTGTGTGTGTGTGTGTGTGTGTGTGTGTGTGTGTGTGTGTGTGTGTGTGTGTGTGTGTGTGTGTGTGTGTGTGTGTGTGTGTGTGTGTGTGTGTGTGTGTGTGTGTGTGTGTGTGTGTGTTGTGTGTGTGTGTGTGTGTGTGTGTGTGTGTGTGTGTGTGTGTGTGTGTGTGTGTGTGTGTGTGTGTGTGTGTGTGTGTGTGTGTGTGTGTGTGTGTGTGTGTGTGTGTGTGTGTGTGTGTGTGTGTGTGTGTGTGTGTGTGTGTGTGTGTGTGTGTGTGTGTGTGTGTGTGTGTGTGTGTGTGTGTGTGTGTGTGTGTGTGACACTCCCTCCGTAAACGCGTGAGTATACGCCCTACGTGTGACTGTGTTTATGCGCGCGCTTGTCTTTCAATACAATTCTTATAGCTAGTATTTATGACGCAAAAAGCAGCATTATATCAATAAGCGCATCAGAAAATACGTGGCAGTAAATCGATAATGTAATCGATACCATGTAGTCTGAATATGCATGGCCTGCCGCGCATCTGACGTTACTTACCTCTTTGTCAAGTTGACATCCGACATGTCCGGTTCATATTCTGTAATGTCAAAACCAGACGTGTCATAAGACACCGCTTAAAGTGGCACAAACTACAAATAATTACTAGGCAAAACAACATTATATACATACCAAGTCTAATAAAATATAAATTACATTTTATCAGGCACGATGTAGCAGAATTCTTATGCTAAAAACTGATATGCTTGTACAAAGACGACAAAGGAAAGAAAGACCAACACGAAGAATGTGACATATTTACAATGAGCAACAGTTCTGGGTGACTCTAATACGAACACTTGTTTTCATAATAAATAAATCCAATTGATCATGTAGTTTTACTATTATTATTTACTTAATTCAATTCAATTCAATTTATTTCAAAACACACAACATTAAAAAAGCAAGAAATACAAATACAAATAATAATAAGTCACATGGTACGAATTTATTAATTATCATGGTACGAATGTATTAGTTATCTTAACAATATAAAATCTACGTCATATATCTTAATTACTTAATTACTTATAAATAATATCGTCTTATATAAAAAATTCCCATGATGTACAATTTGTTTTACATTATTATGATTCCCTGCAGGTTTTCAATGTGTGTAGGTAAAGAGGAATCGGATACACGGCGCTTTGGTATTGAGGTAATAATAATAATAATAATAATAATAATAATAATAATAATAATAATAATAATAATAATAATAATAATAATAATAATAATAATAATAATAATAATAATAATAATATTAATAATAATAATAATAATAATAATAATAATAATAATAATAATAATAATAATAATAATAATAATAATAATAATAATAATAATAATAATAATAATAATAATAATAATAATAATAATAATAATAATAATAATAATAAAAAATTCTATTACTTTACATATGGCATTTTAATTCTATACTATTACTAATGCTACAATAACAATAACAATAACACTAACACTAACACTAACACTAACACTAACACTAACACTAACACTAACACTAACACTAACAATAACAATAACAATAACAATAACAATAACAATAACAATAACAATAACAATAAAGCGGTTCGTATTATCTGTTTAGCATGATGGCAGTCTGTAGGGTTATTTCTATAGCTATCTTGGACTAATGCTACAAGTGCATGAAATACACAGGATCCGGCTTTCCAACGTGCATCCACGTTTACTGACACTGGTTAATTGCAGCAGCAAACAGATTAGTTCGAAACGAAACATGAGTATCAACATACCACTCCTTCTTAGTAGTAATATCGCTGTTTTCCGATTTGCTATGTACTATGAAACAGATATTACATGAAAACACGGCAGGTTTATCGTACCTGTCCCATCCTGGGTGACAAGGACTCTGTACGCTTTCACCTTCAGGTGACATCTTTGAGACCGATTCTCTTGCCTCACCGGTACAATGCCAATCTTGAAAGTTAAAATAACAAAGGTTACATAGCATTTATTTGCATGCAGATCCTAGCCTTGATTTATGCTTATTGCACAAATAATGATAATAAACAAATTGCATTTTATTTGTGTATTGTAAAATATTCACATTTTATAAGCAAAATAGTCGTAAATATTACTGTGAAATTTACACATCTTTGTAATTTCCAACATATTATGTTGGATATGATTTTAAATAACGGGAATAGGTTGATACATTTAACAGCAAATGATATAAGTATTTGCTACTGTTAAGGGTAGCTGATAAAATGTAGAACATAAATATAACTAACATGTTCATATATATATATATATATATATATATATATATATATATATATATATATATATATATATATATAATTATATATAATCAGTCTTAATAATAGTCCTAATATTCAGAGTATTAAAATATCTGACACAAACAAACAATAAAACAACGGTAATTTTAGCATAAAAACCCTCATTTACAAAATAGCGTAAAAACAGTCATTTTAGCATAAAAACCCTCATTTACAAAATTACATAACAAGAAATGCCACAATCTGAGTGAGTTGAATACCAACCTCCGCTGTTACTTTGATCTCAGCCACGTCTTTGATGTCCGTGATTCCCTCATACTTGTACAGATATTCGGAATCTGGTTGAAACCAGACTGTGGGCTTTGTCTTAGAGCAATCAACGTTGTCCTGAAGAAGAAATACGAAACACAAAGGCACCCAGATGATGGCACCCTTCATGGTTTCCATGGACCGCGCTAGTGGTTAGACCGCTTCAGTTCGTTAGATGCAGTTTACGCGTGGCTGCATTTTGTCCGGTTCACTGAGTATGTGCTATTCGCACACAGAGTTTCGCGTCACCGTTGCCTAGGCACATCCACAGACACGCGCGCCGGGCCGTCCATTAAGTGGGCGTGGTTGCGGTCAATCAACTATTGTACCATCCGACAGTGCGATGTTGACATTTAGTATTATATCTACGCTGCAACGAATGCCAATGTATGATCAGTCACATCTGACAATATTCTGTCTTTAAAGGGAGAAGGATGTTTGTTCTTCTATCAGAAAATAGCCAGCGTAGTTAATAAAAACACTGGGACACTAAATAAGCTTTTTGTATCTAATTCTTGCTAGATCGCTGGAGGTTGTACGCCGGAAACCAACATGTGGCAATCGTACAGGGTGAGAACGCTGGAATTGGCAAATACAAGTTCATATGGTCCCACTCATTTACTATTTACCCAGGATAACATGCCCCCTAAGGCAGAGTGCAATGCATGCCAAATGTACGAACTCAACGTCTCTTGAAATCATTCATTCCATATTACATTAAGGTTCTAAACTACTTATAGAAACATCACGCCTCGCCTCGCCTCGCCTCGCCTCGCCTCGCCTCGCCTCGCCTCGCCTCGCCTCGCCTCGCCTCGCCTCGCCTCGCCTCGCCTCGCCTCGCCTCGCCTCGCCTCGCCTCGCCTCGCCTCGCCTCGCCTCGCCTCGCCTCGCCTCGCCTCGCCTCGCCTCGCCTCGCCTCGCCTCGCCTCGCCTCGCCTCGCCTCGCCTCGCCTCGCCTCGCCTCGCCTCGCCTCGCCTCGCCTCGCCTCGCCGCGCCGCGCCGCGCCGCGCCGTGCGTGTGCGTGTGCGTGCCGCGCCGTGCGTGTGCGTGTGCGTGTGCGTGTGCGTGTGCGTGTGCGTGTGCGTGTGCGTGTGCGTGTGCGTGTGCGTGTGCGTGTGCGTGTGCGTGTGCGTGTGCGTGTGCGTGTGCGTGTGCGTGTGCGTGTGCGTGTGCGTGTGCGTGTGCGTGTGCGTGTGCGTGTGCGTGTGCGTGTGCGTGTGCGTGTGCGTGTGCGTGTGCGTGTGCGTGTGCGTGTGCGTGTGCGTGTGCGTGTGCGTGTGCGTGTGCGTGTGCGTGTGCGTGTGCGTGTGCGTGTGCGTGTGCGTGTGCGTGTGCGTGTGCGTGTGCGTGTGCGTGTGCGTGTGCGTGTGCGTGTGCGTGTGCGTGTGCGTGTGCGTGTGCGTGTGCGTGTGCGTGTGCGTGTGCGTGTGCGTGTGCGTGTGCGTGTGCGTGTGCGTGTGCGTGTGCGTGTGCGTGTGCGTGTGCGTGTGCGTGTGCGTGTGCGTGTGCGTGTGCGTGTGCGTGTGCGTGTGCGTGTGCGTGTGCGTGTGCGTGTGCGTGTGCGTGTGCGTGTGCGTGTGCGTGTGCGTGTGCGTGTGCGTGTGCGTGTGCGTGTGCGTGTGCGTGTGCGTGTGCGTGTGCGTGTGCGTGTGCGTGTGCGTGTGCGTGTGCGTGTGCGTGTGCTGTGTGCGTGTGCGTGTGCGTGTGCGTGTGCGTGTGCGTGTGCGTGTGCGTGTGCGTGTGCGTGTGCGTGTGCGTGTGCGTGTGCGTGTGCGTGTGCGTGTGCGTGTGCGTGTGCGTGTGCGTGTGCGTGTGCGTGTGCGTGTGCGTGTGCGTGTGCGGTGTGTGCGTGTGCGTGTGCGTGTGCGTGTGCGTGTGCGTGTGCGTGTGCGTGTGCGTGTGCGTGTGCGTGTGTGTTCTCGTGTCTGTCATGTGCTTGCTTCTGTACGTTGCTGTGCTTGCTTCTTCGTGTGCGTAATGTGCGTGTCGTTTGTCAGTTCGGTCTTACGTGTCGTGTCGTTCGTGTGCGTTTAGTGGTCGTTATTCTGTCGTGTCGTGTGCGTTGCATATGTTGCGTATGCTGTGCGTGCATGTGCTCGTCGTTCGTGTGCGTGTACGTTTGTGGGTACAGAGTCGTTCAGTAATCTGGCGGAGCGTATGCTGGGTCAACGTGTTGACGAGCCCACGAATTTTACACACCAAATACATAATAAGACACATTAACAACACTTTACCACACTGCATTTATGACATTACTCGTCCACACTCATTGTATAACATATTACAAATTACAAATACACACACACGCACCTCCTCACACACACATTACCAAATAGACACAGTAACAGAAGGTACAGAACAACACATTCACCCAAAAACACACACACACACACACACACACACACACACACACACACACACACACACACACACACACACACACACACACACACACACACACACACACACACACACACACACACACACACACACACACACACACACACACACACACACACACACACACACACACACACACACACACACACACACACACACACACACACACACACACACACACACACACACACACACACACACACACACACACACACACACACACACACACACACACACACACACACACACACATATATATATATATATATATATATGTATATATATATATATATATATATTATATAGGCTGATACATGTACTATAATACATATTGATAATTATATTATATATATATATATATATATATATATATATATATATATAATATTATTATATATATATACATATATATATATATATATATAAAACCGACTGCATTGAATGTTGCTATTTTGAGACAGAATAGTAACTGTTCGTGATCCAATAGTTTCCGTACGATATCTAGCGTTGAACACACGTTGTGTCTATGTCCGAGTATTAATTGCACTCTATACACCAACAAACACTAGCAACTCAAACAAGCATATCCGTGAGTGCAAGGCACACATGTAACTGATCTTGTCCAGCGAAATGATATTTCAATTATGTGAGGTATTTGTACTAGAAATACGACACCTGCGTGGCTGCAGTTTCTTTGTACGGCAAATACGGACACTGAATAACTAACTGTATTTATTTACTTAATAAGCCTTTTCATATTTACATTTTCTCATGTGCCCTTCACGAAGCGCTGCGGAATTACATTAGCCAATAACAACTGGAATAGTTCGTTGTCTAAAATGATTGCATTCGGTATTTTGCGCCGCTATCAACAAAGATTAGACGCCTGATTAAACAACTGCAGTTCGTGTTTATTAGGAACTTGGACCATCAAGTGTTGTTGGTATCACCAATGTGCGAAGAACTAGTGTTATATAATAATATATTAATATTGCTATTATTAAACAACGAATAACAATCACCAATATGGAAGTGAAAACAACGAAGGTTATATCGTATTATAACGCCTCCCAGATTGTTACGCAGGATAAACTGCCTTTTATTATGCACAATGTACGTCGTTACATAAATGTGGTTTAGGATTAGTAAACAGGCGAAATGGTGGAAGTCGATATGTCCAGCACACAGTGTGTGTGCTGAGAACATACATCAAGTATTTAACCTGACAATACAAGTGCAATAAAGAAAATACATGATCATGTTCGAAGCAAATTGACTCGTTTCTCTTCGCTATAAATGGTTACAACTGTCAAAGAGAAATCTGACCCAACATCGAGTTTAAACAAGCTCATGTGTACACGGGGCTTGTGTCAATTATGTACTAGCGATGTATACAATGTGAAGGAACGACTGCCTTTGCACATTGCCTTCAGTGTGGATGGAAACGATGTCAAGCTGATGATCATACATCACAGTTGTAACTGTTGTACATAATATCGCAGGTTATTCTGACCTTGTATATCGCTTTATGCTGCCATACAATATCAAGACGATATATAAATTTCGTTCAGGTTTCTAGCACTAAGTTCGCTGAATCAACCACCTCACTTCAAATATTGACTGCGGATCATAGTCGCCCCAAATTGAGGTCACCTTCATTTTCAGTTTATCTCATAAATTGTAAGAATCTTTGGGGACAGCTGACGACTTCTTCTGTCCAGTTCAATCCACCTGGCCCTGTTCGTCACAGCCATCGGGAGTCGGCGAACTTCAGACATATCCATTATTTGATGTTGTCTTCCCAGTTCTCTTGAGGTCGATCTTTCCATTTGCTGCAAGAACTGCAAGAATGTCTTTGCCAGATGATCTTGACACGTGACTGTAATACTTCCGTTTGCACTTCTTGACCGTCATAAATGGTATTCGTATACTACGATGATGTGTTTGATCTTGTTGAGAACGTCTTCGTTTGTAACACAATCATTGTTAAGCGCACACTCTTCCGAATGCACTTCAATTCCAGTGATCGCATCGTCCTGTGTAGAACAACTGAAAGGGTTTGTGTTTCCCTGGCATATAAAACGCTGAATACACACAGGTGTATATGACCTTCTTTAAACGTAACTTGTACATTGTGCGTCTGGTCTAGGCAAGGCAACATTGCTGAAGGTAAATGTGGCAAGACACGTCCAACGCCATTGCACACTTATTTTATGTTGTGAATATGTTGCTTATGGTTCTCCAGCTCGTTAAATGCGCCACCTTTTCCTATAGCATTTTGTTGCAATTTGTTTATTTTCCAGACACAAATGCAGTCGTTTTCATTTCATCTCATCATTTAAATTCATCGGACTAATTGTCCAGAAACAAATATTATGTTATTTTCACACATAAAACAGTGACATACTGCACGTTCGCATTTGTGTCATACCTATATATATATATATATATATATATATATGTTTTGCTACACAATAATCTATATATATATATATATATATATATATATATATATATATATTGTTGTGTGCGGCAAAACATAATTTCCCACATAAGCCTTCAAGATTTCGTAAAGCCGGGGCTTTCGATCGCACCTGTCAGGTAATTGTCAGTCTTTGAGTGAACTATTTTAGTTCAAAGTATACCTTTGGCCGTGAATATTAATTGTGGTGATCAGAGTCAATTATCGCCAACCTTTAACAATTATTAATAATACAACAGGGCATTTTTGCCAGGAAATGGGTTTATATTAAGTAAATGGTGTATGATCTAGGGTTGTAAATTGTTCGTACCTATTTAAGATACACTATCAAGCTGATGTATATTAAGTATGTTAACCAATCATTCCTAAGGTGTGTTTTGTTTAAATTATGATATCAGCAATATATCTATGCAATCAGTTTTGGCAACCCTAACATACCCGGTCGTGTTTTCTGGGTGCAATACATGTAAGGACATTTAGTTCATGATTATTGATTATAGATCATATATCTATGAATATATTTACCACGTAAATGTTCATTGGATACACACACACTATATCACAATAATAAGGTAATGAGTTACTGGTGAGTAGATAAATATACCCATAACACATAACATACATGTCAAAATCGGTAAACCCGCGAGCAATTTGGATCGTGTTACTAATCTTGCACTCGCTTCCTAAGAAACTAATATGTACGTTCATTTTAAACTGAAAGCTTCGTGTCCCTCGAATTTACTTACATTGCTGTGTTAGATAACCACTTATTTTGCACTGAATTACGACCTCATCGGGATATGTCTGTCCGTCATAGCTTAGATGTTCGTCCAACAAACAGAAACTATCATTTGTAGTACCCTTCCCGGGGAGGCAGATGTAACATATCTAAATGTGTGCAAAAAGTGTGGTTATAAATACGATTTCGATTGTATTTTAGATACGTGACGCTTATTCCTTAATAATTTAATTTCATTATTGTTAGTAAAAACAAGGTCGTTGACTACTTTCCAGTTAGATTGCTTGGCAATGATAGGTGAATGTAATAGAACGGTCGGCCATGACCGTGATTTCAGTCGAATTGAGCCTCGTCTGTCTTTTTGTACTGCTAAATACAAATTAGTACAATTGTGACTCACTCAATGATCTTGACAAAATGTAACTAGTATATTCAGACTTGTTTAACAGGACTCTTACATCCGACCCCCATTTATAATCTTTAATACCCGTACTTAAAAATGTGAATTTATTTTCGGTTTTGTATGTAATATTATTCAAATTAGCAAACATTACATATTATTCCATTTCTACCAAACAACCCTTTCACTTGGCTAATTTCCTGCGTTTTTCTGATATCCCCTTGACCTTTAGATAATTTGTTTCCTTAAAAATGGTTTATAAATCTAGTCTCAATACTGACGCGAATACACATGCTAAACTGGTTAAGACACGAGCGCTCCAATAAAACAGCCATCGCAATGCTCCAAATGAAATACAAACGAAAAGCTGGTCCACATAACTGCGTAATCTAAAATATTTTATTGGCGACTGATGATAGAAAATACACAATATATGACAATTTCATGATAATTCATAAAATCAAAATCTGGTTCAGATCGTATGCAAATATGTTTCATAAAGTCTTAAATTCTGTCGTATTATATAGTGCATTATATAAGAAATGTGTGTTGCTGTGTTAATATGATAATGCGCATTTGTACCACATCCTTTATAGAAGAAATTATGATGATCGGTATATCATATAGCAAGTGTATGCGAAGTTAACATGTCTTTATATGACGCTATGAGCGGTATATCATATAGCTGGAGTATAAGAAGTTAACATGTCTTTATATTACGTTAAGCACAGGAGGAATTGATTTTCCATTTTGGCCGAAATAAATTAATTAAAATGAGTTATTTACCTTGCATCAATACCGTTGTAGCGCTTACATTTTCCGGTCGTTAAAAACGTTCCGATGGACGTTTCTGCGCATGCGCTATATATATATATATATATATATATATATATATATATATATATGTGTGTGTGTGTGTGTAAAATCATCAATGGTGCAGCGAAAAGACAAATCATTTATGGTATAAATATTACGGGTTGTTCGTTAGGATGTATATAATCTCTCAGCAAAGTTATTTGTCGCAAATTAACACCAGAAAAACAAGTTTTGAGGCATATTTTGATAGCAAGCGTAAATCACGTGACCGTAGTGCGCCATAATCCGTGACAGTGATTTATAAAAAAACGTAATATTGTATAGCGTTGAACGAAATTTTAAGAACCTCTTCACAGTAATCATCACAGGTAAGTTAACGAACAGCTCGTGGCATTTATACCGAAAATGCTTTGTTGTTTCGCTGGATATCGATGATTTTACATTTATCGCGCATGCGCAGAAACGTCAACCGGAACGTTTTTAATGACCGGAAAAATGTAAGCGCGACACCGTAATACAACGACACACTTTAAGACACATTAAGAGCTCTGGGGTCCATGTCAGTAACATTACTAAAAGCTCTTAAACCCGATTTTGCTTTTATAAATATGTATTTACTATAATCTTGAATACCTGAAAACTATTACCACTCGCCAACAGCAGCGGAACATTGCCTGGTTTGTCAAGGACATTTTAGGAAGGACCTGAAAACGTGTTTTTGTTAAAACAGGCCTTTATTTAATTGCTTACTTTATTTTGTTAATTGTATTATTACCGCAATGTGTACATTTAGTATGCTGATATGTTGTAATACATGCCATATACACTGTGTTTTAATGTAATTTTTACATTCGTAATCTATTTTTACTTTGACGTGTAAGTACCCCTGAATACATTACGTAGAGATGTGCGGTGTTGAAATAAAATTGATTGATTGATTGTATCCTCCGTAATATAGCAGTGAATGCGTTTTGAAAAGAAAAAAAAGAAAAAATCGATGTTTTCTTGATGACTTTTAAAAGAGCTTTTATTTTAATGAAACGGTCCCATAATGTAGCAATATTTTTAGAAAGATACAATTCTCAGAAGTAGGTAAATACACAAAAACACACAAACGCGCACATACGCACACAACATTCGAATGAATACATTAATAAGCAGTGTCACCCAAGTGATTTTGTAACAATAACTACCAGTAACAATCAAGGTTAACAAACGAGGTCATTATGCCAATTTCATCCAAGTCAGTTCTCCAATTGTCTTCCTTAACATGCGTCGTTCGCGTAGCCAATGACCCGACGAAGCGAAGTCAGCTCCCGGTAGAAGTACTCCCGGCCAGCAACGGACAGAAGGGCCTTGTTCGGCAACACTTCGGGATATGTCCAGCGACAGGAGCCGCGGTCAACTGCCCAACGATTACGTAGGTCGGAGACGATGCTGCAGAACCCGGAGTTGATGACGCAGTCGATGCGGTCCCGAAACATCACCTCGTGCAGCTCTACACAGCGGATGGTGCTCTGTCCGTACAGCGACACCAGCTTCCCCATCAGACACTTGTTGGTGGCTTTTATCCAGGTGAGACCCTGGAACATATGCGAATATGTCGTTTAACAGCAGAACGAGTGAACACGAACTTGTCATATCGTTTCTCTTCTTTAATTTATTTTTACTTTCTTAAATATGGTCAAGAATTGCGTGATTAATACCCTTCTTAGGACAATACATTATTGAATTGAATCAATTGAACAAAAACAAAAAAGTAAGATTATTTAAATAAATGAAATGAAGGTGAAAGAGGAAAGTTAATTTTTATGTTAGTGTTTTTATTTATAGTAATTTAATGATTTATATATAGCAACTAATTTGTACTAACCAAGCCTCCTTACTGTATATACATATCATACATATGCGTTATATATATATATATATATATATATATATATAATATATATATATATATATATATATATATATTATATATATATATATATATATATATATATATATATATATATATAATATATATATATATATATATATATATATATATATATATATATATATAATATACATTATATGTCAACTATGGAAATACGAGTATTGTACATTTGCAATTTCTTTCTTTTGCTCCTGTTTGATAACATATGGCTGTGAATAAACTATGACTATTACTATTACTAACTAATCGAACGACGGAACAAACGAAGGTTTGAAGGAAACGTAGAACGATCGACGTAAGAAACGAACAGATGAAGGTAGAAATTAAGGAATAATTGACAAAGGAACATAACGTTCTCAATTGGAAGACGCTGCGGTCAAACAAATGAATGAACAACACATAGAACGTTCTAAATAATGAACGAACGAACGACAGGCCAGTGATCGGCATGGGCACAGTTCGCAAATAATTTACATAACTACATATCAAAAGCCATAATACTTAAGTATGTAAATATAAAACAAAGGTAAGTGTGAACGGAAACACAACTTGATGTGTATATTCTTTGTTTATAGTATATACCTGTGAGGTGAAAACGTCGCTCTTCTTCATCAGATCTTCGCAGACCGGAAACTCAAAGTCGGCCACGTGACTCGCTCCGAATATGTTGCACTGAAACCTCTCTTGGAAGCATTTGTAGAACCGACAGTCACCGGCATTGGCGTAGTTCAGGCACTGACTCGTTTCACCTGTTCAAAGGGCAGCACGTACATGTTCTTATATAGCGTCGTACTAGACGATACTTTTGTAAGAGCTCTCTACACTTCCATCCACGGTAGCTTAATCAATCAATCAGTCAGTCAGTCAGTCAGTCAGTCAGTCAGTCAGTCAGTCAGTCAGTCAGTCAGTCAGTCAGTCAGTCAGTCAGTCAGTCAGTCAGTCAGTCAGTCAGTCAGTCAGTCAGTCAGTCAGTCAGTCAGTCAGTCGTCTAGGTCGTCAGTCAGTCAGTCACAGTCAGTCACGGTAGTCGTCAGTCAGTCAGTCAGTCAGTCAGTCGTCAGTCAGTCAGTCAGTCAGTCGTCGTCAGTCAGTCGTCAGTCAGTCAGTCAGTCAGTCAGTCGTCAGGTCAGTCAGTCAGTCAGTCGTCGTCAGTCAGTCGTCGTCGTCAGTCAGTCGTCGTCAGTCAGTCAGTCAGTCAGTCAGTCAGGTCAGGTCAGTCGTCGTCAGTCAGTCAGTCAGTCAGTCGTCAGTCAGTCAGTCAGTCAGTCAGTCAGTCAGTCAGTCAGTCAGTCAGTCAGTCAGTCAGTCAGTCAGTCAGTCGGTCAGTCGAGTCGGTCAGTCAGTCGAGTCGGTCAGTCAGGTCAGTCAGTCAGTCAGTCAGTCAGTCAGTCAGTCAGTCAGTCAGTCAGTCAGTCAGTCAGTCAGTCAGTCAGTCAGTCAGTCAGTCAGTCAGTCAGTCAGTCAGTCGTCAGTCGTTTCAGTCAGGTCAGTCAGTCAGTGTCAGTCGGTCAGTCAGTCAGGTCAGTCAGTCAGTCAGTCAGTCAGTCAGTCAGTCAGTCAGTCAGTCAGTCAGTCAGTCAAGTCAAGTCAAGTCAGTCAGTCAGTCAGATCATCAGTCTCATAGTCGTCATCATCTCAATCCAACATCAATCAGTCAGTCAGTCACAGTCAGTCAGTCAGTCAGTCAGTATCAGTAATCAATCAATCAATCAATCAATCAAGCAAGCAATCAATCAACCAATCAACCAACCAACCAACCAATCAACAATCAATCAATCAATCAAATCAAATCAAATCAAATCAAATCAAATCAATCAAATCAAATCAATCAATCAATCAATCAATCAATCAATCAATCAATCAATCAATCAATCAATCATTCAATCATTCAATCATCAATCAACCAATCACCCAATCACCCAATCACCCAATCACCCAATCACCCAATCACCCAATCACCCAATCACCCAATCACCCAATCACCCAATCACCCAATCACCCAATCACCCAATCACCCAATCACCCAATCAACCAATCAATCGACCAGTCGACCAGTCGACCAGTCAACCAATCAACCAATCAACCAATCAACCAATCAACCAATCAACCAATCAACCAATCAACCAATCAACCAATCAACCAATCAACCAATCAACCAATCAACCAATCAACCAATCAACCAATCAACCAATCAACCAATCAACCAATCAACCAATCAACCAATCAACCAATCAATCACTCAATCATTCAGTCAGTCAATTAAACAATCAACCATTACTTCACCCCATGGAAAACCTGAACAATAATTACTTCGAGCAATTGTATATACATGACCGACCATCACTTCACTCCATGGTAAACCTGATCAATCAACGTGACTTCTCGACGAAGAATCAATCCGCCATGCATCTAACCAGTATTTCACGGTTATTGTTCTCATACTCCATTAACTAAGTTCCACTATCTAAGTTACCACTGTAGTATTCTAGTGGTCTTGATGAATTCAGCCAATACCGACGCTATAATATATATACTAAACTGACATACCTGTGTCTATCTTAGTCGTCAGTGTAGCTTCATCTTGATGTTTCGTTTCAAGACTTTGTAGCATTTTAGCGTAACCACGTTTACTGTATTCGCGAATAGTATTCATTTTAGTAGTTGATAGCGTATTCTTGCAGTAACCGTGCGAGTCTAACACCTACAAAATTATTTAAATTAAGCATTGCCAATACGTATGCTAAGGCATTATAGAACAGAGGTATTCGCAAATTCGGCTCAGTTGAGGTGTTTGTGTCCGTTTATGCGAGCGTGCGTGTATGCATGTATACATCTCTGAGTGAATGCACTGTACACATGTACGAGTACCTATATATGTATCTGCGTATGCGTATCCACTAGTAAGGTATGTACGATATGTACACATTATATTAACATACATTCATGTGTGTTATTCGCATATGTACATATGAACACATGTTTCGAAGAGTAGGTAACTTACTTCGCATATTAGGCATATATGTTTAATATGTTTGAGTGTGTAATAACATAGTTCATGCTAAACATGCCTCTTTCCATGCAGCGTTTGTAAGTTGATCCCAGACGCCTTTTGGTTCGAACACTTTCCAAAGAGCATCCCAGTTCGCTCCGTCGACGGCCATTTTGCAGAAATCAGCCCGAGTCTCGACGTAACATCCGGCGTAAGCATCGAAAGCTGTTCGTTTGATCGTGTCACAAGTGTGGGCCCCTTTGTAGAACGGCAACACTGCTTTCATCACACACGTCTTCACGACATCAACCCAGTTCTTTCCCTGACAACATAGACAACAACAACATCGAGCTAGCGTATGAATTTGGTATGTTCGCGCTTTCAACCTTGGTGATTTCTATCTCATGCAGATTTAATGTTTGTTTATTTAACTCTAGGAATAACAGTAACTTTAACAAATATGTAGAGATCGATGTTCACGGATGTTGACGAATTACTGCCTATTATAGGGTTCGTGTCTGATTTAATTCGATGATTCACGATGTCACACAGCGCTTCTTACAACGTTCCGTCGTTCGTCACTCATGCATGTGTGTATGTCTTACATGTCGGCAAACAAAACGTGTCAAATTAACTCTATTATAGCAAACTACACGTACAAGTTTGTTTGTCAAACGGGTTTATGGCTATGTAGCACCATCGGGGAGAGGCGTCATGAATGGTCTATATAAATCTCCTGTTGCATTTATTGTACCTCTGTGTCATATTTCAATCGGCATATCATTTACCTCTTTTCTGTGTTAGCATTTCTTTGGTGTAGCAAGTGTACTTATTGTTCTACCTATATAGTATATGACCACTCCGTTGAAAACAACACCACCGAAGCTACATGTATGTACATAAGAGGAATAGCATTGTTTTGATATTTCTGATTACTTGCTAGACAGTATGGTACTGTATGTGATTTAAATTAAACCAACAAATCAAACTTACTTCGACGGTAAATTCTCTGTACACTTGTGAGAACCTCTGGCAGTATTCGTAGCCGTAGCTCATAGCGTAGCCGTCGCTGCCGCAAGGGATTGTCACTTCCGCCAATTTGTAAAAGTTGCAGCTTCCCTTCTCTGCCAACGTAGTCAGTCCTGTAATTCGCGGTGTAAGATTTGGTAGTCGTAAACAATACGTAGATAGTGATATGTGTATGTTATTATGATATATTATATAGTAAACCGACGATATTAAAAGTAAAGGCTATGCAGAAGATATAACCATAAATAATTACTCGGACACACGTTGAGCAGGGCATATGTATAGAATGTCAGGTACGAGGAACGAAGGGAGGAAGGAAGGAAGGAAGGAAGGAAGGAAAGAAGGAAGGAAGGGATGGAGGGAGGGAGGGAGGGAGGAAGGGAGGGAGGGAGGGAGGGAGGGGGGAACGGGGTGGAGGGAGAGAGGGGCGTGCGTACGGAAGGAGGGACGGAGGGACGGAAGGAGGGAGGGAGGGAGGGAAGGAGGAAGGGAGGGAGGGAGGGAGGGAGGGAGGGAGGGAGGGAGGGAGGGAGGGAGAGAGAGAGAGAGAGAGAGAGAGAGAGAGAGAGAGGAGGGAGGGAGGGAGGGAGGGAGGGAGGGAGGTAGGTATGGATGTATGGATGTATGGATGTATGGATGTATGGATGTATGGATGTATGGATGTATGGATGTATGGATGGATGGATGGATGGATGGATGGATGGATGGATGGATGGATGGAGGCACGGAGGCACGGAGGCACAGCGAGGGACGGACGGAGGGGCGCAGTGAGGAAGAAAGGGACGGTGTGAGGGAGGGAGGGACGGAGTGAAGGAGGGAGGGACGGAGTGAGTGATTGATGGACGGGGTGAGGGAGGTAAGGACAGAGCAAAGGCTTGGAGGAAGGGGAAAAGGGAGGAATTGAAGAAGGGATGAAAGGACGGAGTGAGGGAGAGAAGGAGGGTCAGAGGGACGGAGGGACGGAGTGAGATATACAAACAAAACGGTGAGACATAATTGTGTATATATATATATAAATAGCTACTAACCATCCGCCTCCCAAAAATACACTTTCTTCGCTCGTCTGCTGTGGTCCGATATCTGGTGCATCTGGCTGCCGTCCCACAACCCAACGGAACCTTCACTTCCGTCCACCAGCGGCACATCCATCATGGCTATCCCGCTCTTTCCGGTCAACTCAGCCACCGACGCTACGGTCACAGGCTCCCCGTACTTCTCCGCCAGGTATGTCTTCAACTCACCCAGCTTGTATATATACACCTTCGTATTGCGGCCAATGATCGAGTCGGTTGAGTGAGATTTCGGGATGTTGTGTCCGTACATCTTGTTGAGGGCGAAGGACAAGCGTACGGCGTCAGTGGTCGCCTGCCGAGTGTCCACTCTGCGGTTCCCGGCGATCTCCTTCGTCAGGTCCGGCTCGCTGTACGCGCCTCCGTGGCCGCTATCGCCAGGGTAGGCGGCCGCCAAAGTCGAGTAGTCGGGGAGAAAGAGTGACCCGTATATGGAATCTGGGATA
>JAODUO010000308.1:95000-97500 GCA_025642075.2 Ridgeia piscesae | reverse complement strand
AAGGAAGAACGGTAACTATTTAAATGTGCAACATGAAAGTGGGTGTTATTTCTAACTATATTGATCAAACACATTACCAATCACGTGCTTTTGCTCGAAGAGTTACTCGATATAAGAAAGCTGTAACACTTATCAATAATACCAATTTACGATCAAAGGCAACGTAACTATTGTCACATGTACGGCATTATATCACGTAAAATTAATTAGTAAAATATTATTCTACATATGTTTATTAAGATAAATATAACAATATAATCCCACATTATGAATAACGCCGATACCATTTGATAATTTTCTCAAACCATAACACATATTTATCCACAGCATAAATAAATCATTCATACGGATCTTTGTAAGCAACTTATAGGGTTCTAAACATAAAATTAAAAACAAAACATTGAAATATCTTAACATTACTATAATATACACAAATGTCATGTTGTACAATAGAGCGTAACATTGTTACTAGGTAATTATTTAGCAGTTTAATATTTAATGGAACATGCAATTTGCGCATACTACTGTTTTTTTGTATGTTGATGTGTTTTATTTGAATTCATGTAATACAAGTACAAGTAATAATAGTAATAGTTCGGATGCTTGTCATACTATGCGCTGTCATACTATGCGAAAGAAGATTGTTGCAAACGCTAATGCGTATCCGAACTTAACATAGCAAACCACGTTATGATGATGATGGCGATGATGATGATGATGATGATGATACTAATAATAACACTAATGATAATGCATTCGTAATCCATGCTTTAGACAAATCAGTTACATTGCCGACATCATACACATGCGCACTGTGGATATTTAGCGTGCTGTCATCAAATACATTGTATGAAAATGAACACTTACCTCTGTTAAATGTTCGAATTAATCAGCAGTTTGTTGATGATGAAGAAAGCGAGATCAGCTGACGTGTCGCCTGAAATAATCTGCTTCTGCTTCAAGATTGTAAAACGTGATACGACATTATTAAACAAGGCCCATGTAGATTAACAAAGTCTGTAGTGCCATTATGGAGAAACCCAGTTGGCCGGCCTTTTCAAATAACACTGTCAGAACTATATGCAACAGTCACAATTCTCGCTTAACGATTCACACTGGGTGGCGTTTCAGTAAATCCTGATCTATGGTCATTTGTCACGGTTTCAAGTTACAACGATAATGGACTTGACTGCATTGCACTCTACGCACGTGGCAGTATAATATTGTCCCACAACCAACAAACAGTTCCATTGTTCTGAGCGACAATGCTTCATCGTGCAGGACAACGGACAGTATACACTAGACGTATGTATGACATACGATCTATGAATGCAACGGAAATGATACGCTCTCGACAAAGTGTGTATTTGAACAGTCACATACCCGGTGAAAACAACATGCAGTTTGTACACGATCATATGTTGTTGTCCTTTTAATACTACCGTCAGCTTGTTTCGCGTAGTAACGCTTCAGAATGACATGGCGGGAATCGTTATACAATCTGTAACCTGATGCAGCTGAGTTTCGCCTCTGTTTACATAACGCCTACAACACAAAGCTGTTTTATGTCGATAAACTGCCAGTCTTAGTCACCATTACCATGCCACGTACGATCAAAATGCAAAGATGACATGGCGCCACTGCGCCACCTGGTGTGTGTATTGGTGGCTAGCTGGAATACTATTGGCTGATTGGGAGACGAGCTAAATCCAGTCCGACCGGACTTGTCAGACGAAGCCGAACAGATTGTGGAAGTCGTGAATCTTCGGATGCCAAAACCAACCGGCGCCAGCCGTAACGTTAATCCGCAAAATGTTATCGGCTTTTCGGTTACTTGTTACGCTAGCGTTGGTGTTACACTTCGTTGACCCGGTACGTGGATACTGCTACTCGAGTTGTTACTGGAACGGCTGGGGTGCGTGGGGAGCCTGTAACCATCAATGTGGAAATTCAGGCACAAGAACACGGTCTGCATCGTGTGCAGGATCATATTATTGTTCCGGCACCAACACTCAGACCTCGAGTTGCAACCGCTTTTGTTACAACGGCGGAACAGTAAAGTATGCCGCCTGTACCTGCACGGACCCATTTTGGGGAACATGCTGCAAGAAAGGTAACTACGACGATGATTATATATATATATATATATATATATATATATATATATATATATATATATATATATATATATATATATATTATGTGTGTGTGTGTGTGTATGTGTGTGTGTGTGTGTATGTGTATGTGTATGTGTATGTGTATGTGTTGTGTGTGTGTGTGTGTGTGTGTGTGTGTGTGTGTGTCGTGTGATCGTGTGCGTGTGCGTGTGCGTGTGCGCGTGTGTGTGTGTGTGCGCGCGCGCGAGCGCAACAAGACAATCTAAAGTACAGTTGCTTTACAAAGAATCTGTGAAAAAACGGCATACATATTTACATACAAAAACGGTCTTTAACGTGTATATATATATATATATATATATATATATATATACGTATACGTC
>JAODUO010000308.1:75000-87500 GCA_025642075.2 Ridgeia piscesae | reverse complement strand
GACGTCAAGATCTGGCCCTGCGCACTTCGGAGTGGTTCTGAAGGCTCGGCTCACTCCCGGCGATATTAACTTCGTTTCGGTGTCAGTGTAGTCTCTCAATACAACGAATACACATAAGAAGGGTACACGTAGTACCTTTGCAAACCAATCAATCAAACAGAACATAACCCGATAACGGAAATATTCATAACATTTAACAACATATTATACGATTTATTTTATCAATATATTTGCATCATTTTCAAAATAAATGTAACTATCCATTTCAGACGCTCCTGCGAGTGAAGTGGGCGGGCTGGAATGACGATCTAGCCGGCATAAGACACTTCACGGTGGAGGTCTTCAAACTGCGGCCGAATGCCGACAGATTGGACCACGTAGGCGTGTCTGCTATGTACAGGAACACTGTGCTAGTTACTGCTACGCACAAGATAGACACGACACTTACTAATCCCGGTAACGTACATCGTGGAAAATATTATACGGTATCCAATATAAGGTATTCTCCTATATTTCTATAGAGTATACATCGATCAAATGCAAGTGAAGTTGTGTGTAAAATCTACCGCATATTTGTGAATAGTGAGGCGACAAGTTGGCTTCGTATGAACGCCTTCTGATGTAATGTAATGTAATGTAATGTAATGTAATGTAATGTAATGTAATGTAATGTAATGTAATGTAATGTAATGTAATGTAATGTAATGTAATGTAATGTAATGTAATGTAATGTAATGTAACGTAACGTAACGTAACGTAACGTAACGTAACGCAGCGCAGCGCAGCGCAGCGCAGCGCAGCGCAGCGCAGCGCAGCGCAGCGCAGCGCAGCGCAGCGCAGCGCAGCGCAGCGCAGCGCAGCAGCGCAGCGCAGCACAGCGCAGCGCAGCGCAGCGCAGCGCAGCGAGCGCAGCGCAGCGCTAGCGCAAGCGCAGGCAGCGCAGCGCAGCGCAGCGCAGCGCATAACATAACATAACATAACATAACATAACATAACATAACATAACATAACATAACATAACATAACATAACATAACATGACTGTGTCAGGAGTGTACGCGGTACTTCTCACTGCGGAGGATCGGGCAGGCAACATCCAGACCGCCAGACGCTTCCTCATATTCGACAATGTATACGTCGTCACCATCAACACGGCCAGCGACAAGCAGCTGTTCGTTGACTCTGCCGCCGTCAACACCACGTACACGTGGGTGACATCACTGCAGGCGCCAGACTTCACCGGAGTGAATGTGAGGATTGATACAAACCTACAAAATACATTTACGTACAAACTTGTGACTGACATACATTGAGGACGCACACACACACACACACACACACACACACACACACACACACACACACACACACACACACACACACACACACACACACACACACACACACACACACACACACACACACACACACACACACACACACACACACACACACACACACACACACACACACACACACACACACACACACACACACACACACACACACACACACACACACACACACACACACACACACACACACACACACACACACACACACACACACACACACACACACACACACACACACACACACACACACACACACACACACACACACACACACACACACACACACACACACACACACACACACACACACACACACACACACACACACACACACACACACACACACACACACACACACACACACACACACACACACACACACACCACGACACAGACACACACACACATACACACACATACAGACACATACACACACACCACGCACGCACCCACACACACACACATGTGAATGCATATGCGTATGTCTCTGTGTGTGTATGTATGTATGTATGTATGTATATATATATATATATATATATATATATATATATATATATATATATGTATGTGTGTGTGTGTGTGTGTGTGTGTGTGTGTGTGTGTGTGTGTGTGTGTGTGTGTGTGTGTGTGTGTGTGTGTGTGTGTGTACATCAAATATATTAGCTTATTAGCCTACTACATTTGTCGTCAGATTACTTGTACTACTACACCACCGATGTCTACGATTACGTGTTATTACACCACCGTTTTATACGGTTATTTATGATACCGCGCCACAATCACGAACAGTTTCAGCTGCATGCAATTCGAAATTGCGCAAGGTACATGATACACACAACAATATTTTTAAATAGCAGAGTCAACATTATACCGTGGGTAATTGAGTAACATTTTACTTGGTACAGGTATCCGTTCTATGGCGCGGCCATTTTGAAAACGTCTATCAGCATAATCATAAATTTCTATGGGGGATTGATCCGGAAACGCCAGTAGAAGACGCAATAGAACCCGGCTATGATGATCCGACCGGACAGCCCCCAGCGACCCGCTCTATGGAGGTATGACGTGTGACGGTGTTCGCGAGTGTCATGTTTCAGAATCACTAAAACCGTTGACATATCTTAACTAATAGGATTGTTAGATACAACATAAATACGCTATTGTTTCTTCCGACGAGCCACGGGAGAACCACTCATCAAATGGCATCCGCTGTGCATGCTGCCCAGGAGAAACATGCCAACATATTGTGTGCACACGCCAACCCGATTGAAGCTATGTCACAGTGTAGGCCTGCACATGTGTGCGTGTTTCGACTTAAGGCGACATGATCAGTTCGTGGCTTTTTATTATTATTGCAATATCATGTTAATCAGTATAAGTTATAACTATTGTAGCGTCTGACCTCCAATAAATGTTTTAACGAAACAGAACTGACTTCGTAATGTTAAACGTCGAATGTTTATACGAATCCCGACGCTGTCACTCAAATCGCCGCGAGTGACACCCACCCTTTGACCTTTACCAACTGGGAGCCGTGCACCAGGCTGGGTGTGGCGTCAGTGGCGTCAACTTGTGTTCACGTGATACTACATGGCGTGATCATGCATTTCCTTCTGGGCTCTTAGCCACGCCTGCAACGGTTTCGAAAACGTCTCGTGGTCGATGTGTACACAGAGTTAAGCGCCCTTACTGCGTCTATTTTCAACCCCTAAATGGTACATGAAAACATACTTTGACTGTCTTTACGCTATAATATGTATAAGTTATACCGTATAATAATAATAATGCAATAAAAATAAAAAGCCACGAACTGATCATGTCGCTTTAACGCGTAATCTACACTCACTTTTTGCCATCACACAATAGTGTATTATTGTTATTATGCAATGTTTCATGTACTGATTGTCTGTCATTTTTCCCGTCAGCCTATTCCCAACGTGAACGCCATCGTGAAGTATGACATTTACCACGACGTAGACCACCAAGGCGGGCGAACTCTTACGGCACCCGGCACGTGGCGGGCAGTTCCCGATTTCAGGGTCAGTCCCGGTCAACCTGTTTTGTCCATTGCTGTTGCTCTATACGACATTACGATAATATAACGAGGGAATGGCAGGGATATTTTCATGATCAATGATTTGTAACATTATTTCCTCGTGTATCGTGAAACTGGTTGTTTATCTCTGTGATTCGTGATCAGGTTCAACAGCGTGAAGTGTAATCTCCAAACATTGTCCTTATGAATCGTGATTCACGTTTTTCGTGAAATTGACGACAGTGACTAAAATTGTCGATCTCTTCACCGATTTCTGCCCACAATCTCTGTACCACTACATCGCCTCGGGAGATGGAACAAGCGTTGTGATCGATCCCTGCATGGTACCGTACGCTGTTTCAGAACGAGACGATAAAGCTGCAGGTGCCGAGGATAGACGCTGACTCGATTCGCGTGTGGATCAGAGGTTGGGACGTGATGGGCAACTGGAAGGTCGACTCGGTGCTCGTTCACGTCGACTCTACTCCGCCCATCATAGAAGACGTCTACTTCTCTCGTCACGGTCGAACGCATCTCGCTGTACTCCACTCGACCGCACTACACGGAATCACGTGAGCAGTAGCAATAACGTGTTAATGCCAATTATTCAACGACATGAAGACTAACATATTGATAACTAGTCTCGCTTACCTGACTGTCGGTCGGCTGCGTAACTACGCCGAGTAGACAGTCTTGTGACTGTGCCGGATTTTTAATGTTATTCGTGTGAGACCAAACAATGCTGCCACCTCACGGATACTGGTTAATCCTGCCGTAATTCCTATTTTATGAGCACAGTTTAATTTTTTATTTATTTTATCGTGAATATAAGTTTAATGTTGGATACTTTTCATAGGATATCATTACCTTGTAAACGTATATCGTTATTTTTATTTCATATTTGGTCTGAGAGCCAAGCTGGCGTGTACAATGGCAGCCGATTAATTCCCCAGGCTGAGTTTAGGGGCGGAAAAGTGCTGCCACCTCACGGAGCCTGGGTAATCGAGGCTAATTGTAACGGGAAAAAGAACAGGGCTATAACTCGTGATCACTTTACGGAGATAGTGCAGTTGCTGTATTTGTATTTATTATTACTACTACTATGTCGATGTGTTAAAGGTACTACTTCCAAAGTCATGATTTCCACTCGGGTCTGAAGTCGATCAGTTGGTTTCTGGAGGACGCCTTACACCACAGCATCGTGCACGGCCGGGGCACTGTCTCCGTCCGCAGACACACGGTAGGAGGGTAGGGGTAGGGGGAGGAGATGGTGGGCAAGTGTAGGGGTAGGGGGAGGAGATGGTGGGCATGTGTAGGAGTAGGGGGAGGAGATGGTGGGCATGTGTAGGAGTAGGGGGAGGAGATGGTGGGCATGTGTAGGAGTAGGGGGAGGAGATGGTGGGCATGTGTAGGAGTAGGGGGAGGAGATGGTGGGCATGTGTAGGAGTAGGGGGAGGAGAGGGTGGGCAAGTGTAGGAGTAGGGGGAGGAGAGGGTGGGCAAGTGTAGGAGTAGGGGGAGGAGATGGTGGGCAAGTGTAGGAGTAGGGGGAGGAGAGGTGGGCAAGTGTAGGAGTAGGGGGAGGAGATGGTGGGCAAGTGTAGGAGTAGGGGGAGGAGAGGTGGGCAAGTGTAGGAGTAGGGGGAGGAGAGGGTGGGCAAGTGTAGGGTAGGGGGAGGAGATGGTGGGCAAGTGTAGGAGTAGGGGGAGGAGATGGTGGGCAAGTGTAGGAGTAGGGGGAGGAGATGGTGGGCATGTGTAGGAGTAGGGGGAGGAGATGGTGGGCAGTGAGGAGTAGGGGGAGGAGATGGTGGGCAAGTGTAGGAGTAGGGGGAGGAGAGGTGGGCATGTGTAGGAGTAGGGGGAGGAGATGGTGGGCATGTGTAGGAGTAGGGGAGGAGATGGTGGGCATGTGTAGGAGTAGGGGGAGGAGATGGTGGGCATGTGTAGGAGTAGGGGGAGGAGATGTGGGCAAGTGTAGGAGTAGGGGGAGGAGATGGTGGGCAAGTGTAGGAGTAGGGGGAGGAGAGGTGGGCAAGTGTAGGAGTAGGGGGAGGAGATGGTGGGCATGTGTAGGAGTAGGGGGAGGAGATGGTGGGCATGTGTAGGAGTAGGGGGAGGAGATGGTGGGCATGTGTAGGAGTAGGGGGAGGAGAGGTGGGCAAGTGTAGGAGTAGGGGGAGAATGTTGGGCATGTGTAGGAGTAGGGGGAGGAGATGTTGGGCAAGTGTAGGAGTAGGGGGAGGAGATGGTGGGCAAGTGTAGGAGTAGGGGAGGAGATGGTGGGCATGTGCAGAGTAGGGGGAGGAGATGGTGGCATGTGTAGGAGTAGGGGAGAGATGGTGGGCATGTGTAGGAGTAGGGGGAGGAGATGTTGGGCATGTGTAGGAGTAGGGGGAGGAGATGGTGGGCATGTGTAGGAGTAGGGGGAGGAGATGGTGGGCATGTGTAGGAGTAGGGGAGGAGAGGTGGGCAGTGTAGGAGTAGGGGAGGAGATGGTGGGCAAGTGTAGGAGTAGGGGGAGGAGATGGTGGGCAAGTGTAGGAGTAGGGGAGGAGATGGTGGGCATGTGTAGGAGTAGGGGGAGGAGAGGGTGGGCAAATGTAGGAGTAGGGGGACGAGAGGGTGGGCATGTGTAGGAGTAGGAGGAGGAGAGGGTGGGCATGTGAGGAGTAGGGGGAGGAGAGGGTGGGCATGTGTAGGAGTAGGGGGAGGAGATGGTGGGCATGTGTAGGAGTAGGGGGAGGAGATGTGGGCATGTGCAGGAGTAGGGGAGGAGAGGGTGGGCATGTGTAGGAGTAGGGGGAGGAGATGGTGGGCATGTGTAGGAGTAGGGGGAGGAGATGTTGGGCATGTGTAGGAGTAGGGGGAGGAGATGGTGGGCATGTGTAGGAGTAGGGGGAGGAGATGGTGGGCATGTGTAGGAGTAGGGGGAGGAGATGTTGGGCATGTGTAGGAGTAGGGGGAGGAGATGGTGGGCATGTGTAGGAGTAGGGGGAGGAGATGGTGGGCATGTGTAGGAGTAGGGGGAGGAGATGTTGGGCATGTGCAGGAGTAGGGGGAGGAGAGGTGGGCATGTGAGGAGTAGGGGGAGGAGAGGTGGGCAGTGAGGAGTAGGGGGAGGAGATGTTGGGCATGTGTAGGAGTAGGGGGAGGAGATGGTGGGCATGTGTAGGAGTAGGGGGAGGAGAGGTGGGCATGTGTAGGAGTAGGGGGAGGAGATGTTGGGCATGTGTAGGAGTAGGGGAGGAGATGGTGGGCATGTGTAGGAGTAGGGGGAGGAGATGGTGGGCATGTGTAGGAGTAGGGGGAGGAGATGGTGGGCATGTGTAGGAGTAGGGGAGGAGATGGTGGGCATGTGTAGGAGTAGGGGGAGGAGATGGTGGGCATGTGTAGGAGTAGGGGGAGGAGATGGTGGGCATGTGTAGGAGTAGGGGGAGGAGATGTTGGGCATGTGTAGGAGTAGGGGGAGGAGATGGTGGGCATGTGAGGAGTAGGGGGAGGAGATGGTGGGCATGTGTAGGAGTAGGGGGAGGAGATGTTGGGCATGTGTAGGAGTAGGGGGAGGAGATGTGGGCATGTGTAGGAGTATGGGGAGGAGAGGGTGGGCAAGTGTAGGAGTAGGGGAGGAGATGTTGGGCATGTGTAGGAGTAGGGGAGGAGATGTTGGGCATGTGCAGGAGTAGGGGAGGAGATGTTGGGCATGTGTAGGAGTATGGGGAGGAGAGGGTGGGCATGTGTAGGAGTAGGGGAGGAGAGGGTGGGCATGTGTAGGAGTAGGGGGAGGAGATGGTGGGCATGTGTAGGAGTAGGGGAGGAGATGTTGGGCATGTGTAGGAGTATGGGGAGGAGAGGGTGGGCATGTGTAGGAGTAGGGGGAGGAGATGTTGGGCATGTGTAGGAGTAGGGGGAGGAGATGTTGGGCATGTGCAGGAGTATGGGGAGGAGAGGGTGGGCATGTGTAGATGTAGGGGGAGGAGATGGTGGGCATGTGTAGGAGTAGGGGGAGGAGAGGGTGGGCATGTGTAGATGTAGGGGGAGGAGATGGTGGGCATGTGTAGGAGTAGGGGGAGGAGATGTTGGGCATGTGTAGGAGTAGGGGGACGAGAGGGTGGGCATGTGTAGATGTAGGGGGAGGAGATGGTGGGCATGCGTAGGAGTAGGGGGAGGAGATGTTGGGCATGTGAGGAGTAGGGGGAGAGAGTGGGCATGTGAGAGTAGGGGGAGGAGATGGTGGGCATGTGTAGGAGTAGGGGAGGAGATGTTGGGCATGTGAGGAGTAGGGGGAGAGAGGTGGGCATGTGTAGATGTAGGGGGAGGAGATGGTGGGCATGGTAGGAGTAGGGGAGGAGATGTTGGGCATGTGCAGGAGTAGGGGGAGGAGATGGTGGGCATGTGCAGGAGTAGGGGGAGGAGATGGTGGGCATGTGCAGGAGTAGGGGGAGGAGATGGTGGGCATGTGCAGGAGTAGGGGGAGGAGATGGTGGGCATGTGCAGGAGTAGGGGGAGGAGATGTTGGGCATGTGCAGGAGTAGGGGGAGGAGAGGGTGGGCATGTGCAGGAGTAGGGGGAGGAGATGTTGGGCATGTGCAGGAGTAGGGGGAGGAGATGTTGGGCATGTGCAGGAGTAGGGGGAGGAGATGGTGGGCATGTGTAGGAGTAGGGGGAGGAGATGTTGGGCATGTGTAGGAGTATGGGGAGGAGAGGGTGGGCAAGTGTAGGAGTAGGGGGAGGAGATGGTGGGCATGTGCAGGAGTAGGGGGAGGAGATGTTGGGCATGTGCAGGAGTAGGGGGAGGAGATGGTGGGCAAGTGTAGGAGTAGGGGGAGGAGAGGGTGGGCATGTGTAGGAGTAGGGGGAGGAGATGGTGGGCAAGTGTAGGAGTAGGGGGAGGAGAGGGTGGGCATGTGCAGGAGTAGGGGAAGGAGATGTTGGGCATGTGTAGGAGTAGGGGGAGGAGATGTTGGGCATGTGTAGGAGTAGGGGGAGGAGATGGTGGGCAAGTGTAGGAGTAGGGGGAGGAGAGGGTGGGCATGTGCAGGAGTAGGGGAAGGAGATGTTGGGCAAGTGTAGGAGTATGGGGAGGAGAGGGTGGGCATGTGTAGGAGTATGGGGAGGAGATGGTGGGCAAGTGTAGGAGTAGGGGGAGGAGATGTTGGGCATGTGTAGGAGTATGGGGAGGAGAGGTGGGCAAGTGTAGGAGTAGGGGGAGGAGATGTTGGGCATGTGCAGGAGTATGGGGAGGAGATGGTGGGCATGTGTAGGAGTAGGGGGAGGAGATGTTGGGCATGTGTAGGAGTATGGGGAGGAGAGGGGGCAAGTGTAGGAGTAGGGGAGGAGAGGTGGGCATGTGAGGAGTAGGGGAGGAGATGTGGGCAAGTGTAGGAGTAGGGGGAGGAGATGTTGGGCATGTGTAGGAGTATGGGGAGGAGAGGGTGGGCAAGTGTAGGAGTAGGGGGAGGAGATGTTGGGCATGTGCAGGAGTAGGGGAGGAGATGTTGGGCATGTGTAGGAGTATGGGGAGGAGATGTTGGGCATGTGCAGGAGTAGGGGAGGAGATGTTGGGCATGTGTAGGAGTAGGGGAGGAGATGTTGGGCATGTGTAGGAGTATGGGGAGGAGATGTTGGGCATGTGCAGGAGTATGGGGAGGAGATGTTGGGCATGTGCAGGAGTATGGGGAGGAGAGTGGGCATGTGCAGGAGTATGGGGAGGAGAGGGTGGGCAAGTGTAGGAGTAGGGGGAGGAGAGGGTGGGCATGTGTAGGAGTAGGGGGACGAGAGGGTGAGCAAGTGTAGGAGAAGAAGTAGGAATATACATAAGAATAGACGTAGGAATAGAACTAGGATAATGACTAGGAGTAGGAATGGGACTGGGCCTGAGATTGGGATTGGGACTGGGACTGGGACTGGGCCTGGGCCTGGGCCTGGGCCTGGGACTGGGACTGGGACTGGGACTGGGACTGGGACTGTGACTGGGACTGGGACTGGGATTGGACTGGGCGTGGGAGTGGGCGTGGGCGTGGGCGTGGGCGTGGGCGTGGGCGTGGGCGTGGGCGTGGGCGTGGGAGAGGGAGTGGGAGTGGGAGTGGGCGTGGGAGTGGGAGTATGATGAAGTGTAGAAGTAGGAATGTATGTATGAATAGAAATAGGAGTAGGAGTAGAAGCAAAGGTAGATTATTTGTGGTTATAAGCTTAATTTATATTATAATTATTTATACGTAAATATGGATGATATTTGTGTTCTTCTTTCCCCCAGGGTTCGATGTCATCCTGTAAAATGCCGACCTGTTACTGCATTCCTAAGGACAACGAGTGTTACATGCGTTACTACCAGCTCACTACAGACATGAGTAAGATGACTATACCGTACGGTCACCATGACTACGACTACAACCTCGTCATCACTGTCATCAACAACGCCATGCTCGTGACCATCCTGAAGTACAAGGCACGTCTCGACGTAGATGTTGTTACAAACATTTTAAGATAGAAAAACAAATAATACACTTTTTTTAGATACTAAAAATCCAAAGCACTCCGATAAGTAATGTTGACAACATTGAAGCATTGCAAGAACTAAATATAATGCAAGTACAAATACAACATATGAATACGTATATCTAAATCATTTTTGCACGGAAACTGAAACTTGATCAACTAAAATTAATCAATGATGGCATTGTTGTAATTTATGTAAAATATCAATGTAGTCAATATTTAAAGCACACACACACACACACACACACACACACACACACACACACACACACACACACACACACACACACACACACACACACACACACACACACACACACACACACACACACACACACACACACACACACACACACACACACACACACACACACACACACACACACACACACACACACACACACACACACACACACACACACACACACACACACACACACACACACACACACACACACACACACACACAACACACACACACACACACACACACACACACATACACACACACACACACACACACATACACAACACACACAACACACACACATATACACACAACTAATGACTAGCAATACAGTCTATTATATATTTTATATATATATATATATATATATATATATATATATATATATATATATATATATATAAAAAAAACATGCAATGGAATAAATTTAATATATAATATATAATAGTAGTTAAGTAATAATAAATGATATAGAATATATATATATGTATATAATAAATATTATTATATATATATATATATATATATATATATATATATATATATATATATATCCTAGTATACATATAGTTATGACTAATATTATACATTCTTAACCGATCGAACTGTTTATGACGCAACTAATAAATTATACATTTACTTGACCATTTTCTGGGTTTTTTCTGTTCATAAAAAATTATATATTTTTGACCTAACCGTTGCGTAATATTTAATTTGCAGATCACCATCGATATCAGTCCGCCACTGCATGGGGTGGTACTGGACAGTGTCCAGCCCCTGCCGGACATCGACTATCAGCAGAGCTACACACAGGACGCCTGGTGGCAGGGATTCTTTGACCGAGAGAGCAACGTCGAGTTTTACCAGTACGCCTTCGCAGAGAGATGTTTGACGGCGGGCGAGTTCTCTGTGCCGGCCACGGGACTGGTAGGACATTAGTTATTAGAGTCGTGAACTGCATATCGGGACACCGTTAATCCGGTGTTTATATACGGTTTTGAAAGCCGTACGGTATGCCATTAGCCGATACAATTATTGTAAATCTTCAATAACCATATTACTTCAAAGAGAAATACAAAATGGATGACATAATCCCCCCGGGTACGATACTATGATAATATCAAAGCCTATTATAAAACATATACGCAAAACGTGTCGTTGGAACAAACGGGGTTTAAAATACCACAACGGTGTCACGATACTGTAATGGAAGGTATACCATAGCACTTGAATAAATAAATATAAACAAACATATACTAATGAATAAAAACCTAAACAATGGTAGTTATACTAGTTAAACGTATAACAAGTGTCAAAACTGCAACACTAAAATAATATGATATACTCTACCTTATGATATACTGTACCATATAATATGCTCTAACTTGTAATATACTCTACCTTACGTCACGATGGCGACCTGTACGTGTCTGTATTATCGCTCAACACAGGTTGTTGAAACAACTGAGACTCACGCCAGTAGAACGACGGCCGGCCCAGGGACCTACTACTGCACCGTGGTCGCCTACAACAAGGCCATAGAGCCGTCTCGACCAGCGTGCTCGGACGGGGTCAAGGTGGTCACTTCGTCAGTGCCCGACATACGCGAGGTACACATTGAGAATTCGTGGACACGTGACGGCCTCGTGAAGGACGCATCAGGCAGCGTGTTCTACATCAACCGAAACAATTACCGTATTTTGGTGAAAAGTCCGAGTTCTATTTGCAGGTATTGTGGTGTGATGTGTTGTGTTGTGTTGGGTTGTGTTGTGTTGTGTTGTGTTGTGTTGTGTTGTGTTGTGTTGTGTTGTGTTGTGTTGTGTTGTGTTGTGTTGTGTTGTGTTGTGTTGTGTTGTGTTGTGTTGTGTTGTGTTGTGTTGTGTTGTGTTGTGTTGTGTTGTGTTGTGATGTGTTGTGTTGTGTTGTGTTGTGTTGTGTTGTGTTGTGGTGTGTTGTGGTGTGGTGTGGTGTGGTGTGGTGTGGTGTGGTGTGGGTGGTGTGGTGTGGTGTGGTGTGGCGTGGCGTGGTGTGGTGTGGTGTGGTGTGGCGTGGCGTGGCGTGGCGTGGCGTGGCGTGGCGTGGCGTGGCGTGGCGTGGCGTGGCGTGGCGTGGCGTGGCGTGGCGTGGCGTGGCGTGGCGTGGCGTGGCGTGGCGTGGCGTGGCGTGGCGTGGCGTGGCGTGGCGTGGCGTGGCGTGGCGTGGCTTGTGGCGTGGCGTGGCGTGGCTGTGGCGTGGCGTGGCGTGGCGTGGCGTGGCGTGGCGTGGCGTGGCGTGGCGTGGCGTGGCGTGGCGTGGCGTGGCGTGGCGTGGCGTGGCGTGGCGTGGCGTGGCGTGGCGTGGCGTGGCGTGGCGTGGCGTGGCGTGGCG
>JAODUO010000308.1:40000-70000 GCA_025642075.2 Ridgeia piscesae | reverse complement strand
ACACACACACACACACACACACACACACACACACACACACACACACACACACACACACACACACACACACACACACACACACACACACACACACACACACACACACACACACACACACACACACACACACACACACACACACACACACACACACACACACACACACACACACACACACACACACTATGTTTTTCAACGTAAGTAGTAGATGTATTCCTTCTGTCAACTGACCACTTGACATGTCAACTTAATCTGACCCGGCCTTTGCTCCAGGTGGTTGGACCAAACGTAGTGCAAGTGGACGCGTTGTCATTCACCGGCAACATCGCCCTATCGTTGGTGACACACGGCGGCGTACAATACCTGCTCGCAAGATGGGATCGGGCCAGCTTTTCAACCAGTGATCTGTCAGATGGATCTATTTACGACTACAGCTACGCCATAGGTATTTAAATGTGTCCCAAAGAGAGCATGGGGCGAACTCTACGGAGTTCTAAATTGTAGCATACATGGATTGGATAACGCGTTATGAAATTTACATTTATTTTTATTTCACAATCAGTCTAACTAGAATCTATGTATCCAGGAAGTACATGTTGTACGTTGCCAGGTCATATTTATAATGTAAGGCATTCATTTGGTTAGCACTAAAATATGTAGGAAGTAATCCCATATCAGTAAAATTAAATCAATATTTACACACGTTCTAATGCTTTGACGCTGCTGGCCTCTTCATAAAGTTACCATAATCGAATTGTTGAGTATGAAAAGAAAGTTACTTGCTAATGTGTACCCAAATTACAACTGTTCTCTATTAATTGACTGGTATGGCCAGGGTACTTGGCCATAACGAGCACACTGCACATTCCTGACGTCGTCCACGAGTCACTACCCTTAAGCAAAAGCCATATTGCTTATGAAGTATCTTATACTTCATCTTCATGACATATATGTACTTGTGAGGTAGTTGCGGTGTTTGCTCATGACTTAACGTCTGCCATTGAAGACAATATGTGATGCCAGTAGCGATAGTAGTCCTTATGTGACGTCACACCAGACAACATTGTATGAGAATGTATTAGTCCTTATGTGACGTCACACCAGACAACATTGTATGAGAATGTATTAGTCCTTATGTGACGTCACACCAGACAACATTGTATGAGAATGTATTAGTCCTTATGTGACGTCACACCAGACAACTTGGTGAGAATGCATTAGTTTCCCGATGTCCACGGGCACATTTAAAAAAACCCTTTGTGAGAAGTTTTTCCCTTTTTACGTTTACTTCAGACAACATTTTATTTAGTGGGATTGCGTCCTTATCATGACTCAAAGTCCAGAAACAAAATTTTATGAGTAGCGTAGTTTGTCCTTATGTGACGTCACACCAGACAACATTGTGTGAGAATGTATTAGTCCTTATGTGACGTCACACCAGACAACATTGTGTGAGAATGTATTAGTCCTTATGTGACGTCACACCAGGCAACATTGTGTGAGAATGTATTAGTCCTTATGTGACGTCACACCAGGCAACATTGTGTTAGAATGTACGCAGCGCCATCGGCATTGTGCATTTCCTCGTACGGCTCCAGAACTTAAACATTAGATCTTCTGAAACTACGCCACCTTTCATGAAAAAGTCAACCATATTTGTTTGAAATTGCTTTTCCACCATATATTTTCGACGGTTCCATGCACCAATAACGACTCTTGCCTGTCCCTGTTTACGACTATTTTCCTCCTGGGCGTGAATTATGAAGGAGATAAGAGCTATAGAAATGTTGCAATTACTATCACTATAACAAGGTCTTGGATTATATAGGATTTCATACATAAATAATAGATAATTAATGTGCAACTGTCCGTGTCCTTTAACTATTTAATAAAAAAATAAAAAATATAACTTAATTTACTCATCGTCAAATCTGGGGATAATGCACCATTCACGGGTGTGTGCAACATCGCACTAAATAAAATACTATGTGAATAACTAAAGTTGTACAGGAAAACTTAGCAGGACACAATCTTAATTTCAGTACAGTCAATAAAGTGTTGTATAAAAACTATATTGAGTAGATATTAAAATGATACGAAAGATTAACAAATTCTAGCTGTATGTATACGTGATAAATATTCTAGCAGTAGTTGTTGAGGAAAAAAATCGGTGATTTGCAGGCCACAGCCCGAGAACAGATAATCTGAAGGCATTCGCTCCCCTTACGAGGGACACCAGCGTGTCTGGACTCTGCACGTGGACCACGCCTCCCACCTGTGTGGCGACACCTGTTGGCGACCTACAGTGGCGCCTCCACGGCCGTCACTCGTACTACGTGACGTTGAAACTAGAAGGCGTGAACGGACTGGAGAGAGTGGTGTCTTCAGACGAATACGAACATTACATCGGTCCGCCCTCTGGTGGCGTAGTCGTCGAAATACCTGTCACGGCAGCTTACCCGGTGAATATTTTAACGTTTATAATCCTAACATAGATAGGAGAGGGACTTGTCCATATAATGAGAACACAGTGAGAATTCGGCGACATTACCAACTGTGTCTAAGCTTTTAGTACATGTTACGTCATTTTATAGACGTTTTAGCTATGGATTTAACAATATTTTGAAAATATAATGGATATTTAAGAAAAGTAATTTGTTATATTTCTGAATAATTTTAGTCATTTACTTTTTTATTTCCCAGTGACTTATCTATTCATCTATAATTTTATATATTTATTTACTCACCTATTTTACCGTTTCGGTCGTGATATGGTATGGCACAAGCAATGCAGACATGATTTGGTTAATCACGTTTGAAACGCGAAAGTGCAAGTAATAATAAATATTAATTCTAGCAATCAAAGTTATGTTAAATTAAATGTTTACATTGTTATATGTGATGTACGGTGTGATGTATTCAACCATATTCCATGCATTCACTCACTCGCTCGCTCGCTCGCTCGATCGATCGATCGATCGCTCGCTCGCTCGCTCGCTCAGTCACTCACTCACTCACTCACTCACTCACTCACTCACTCACTCACTCACTCACTCACTCACACTCACTCACTCACTCACTCACTCACTCACTCACTCACTCACTCACTCACTCACTCACTCACTCACTCACTCACTCACTCACTCACTCACTCATTCACTCACTCACTCACTCACTCACTCACTCACTCGCTCGCTCGCTCGCTCGCTCGCTCGCTCATTCAGTCACTCACTCACTCACTCACTCACTCACTCACTCACCCACCCACCTCCCACCACTCACTCACTCACCCACCCACTTCCCACCACTCACTCACTCACCCACCCACCTCCCCCCACCCAGTCACTCATTCATCCAACCAGACACTCAATCACCCACTCAGTCACTCAACCACTCACCCATTCACTCATGTCATTCACCCACGCACCCACCTCCTCACCTATTCACTCATTCCGTCTGTTCATTACGACAGGAGCTGTCCGATGACATTGACCATCAGGCGAGTGTGACACAGCTACGCCTGGCGTGGTATGGCTTCCACCACGTTGACCAACTCCTCAAGTACCAGGTGGCTGTAGGAACAACACCTGGCGGAACCAACATACTGGACTTCTCGGACACTGACCAGTCGAGTACCTTACTCACTGGTCTAACGCTTGAACCATTCAAGGTAACTATGTGCGTTTGCGTGTGCGTGTGCGTGTGCGTGTGCGTGTGCGTGTGCGTGTGCGTGTGCGTGTGCGTGTGCGTGTGCGTGTGCGTGTGCGTGTGCGTGTGCGTGTGCGTGTGCGTGTGCGTGTGCGTGTGCGTGTGCGTGTGCGTGTGCGTGTGCGTGTGCGTGTGCGTGTGCGTGTGCGTGTGCGTGTGCGTGTGCGTGTGCGTGTGCGTGTGCGTAAGTGTATATGTGTGTATGGATGTATATGCCCATACATCCATACACCAATACATAAATACTTACCTACATACATACATATATACATACATACAACCATACATAAATACACACATGCATACACACATACATACATGCATACATACGTATAATTTTATTTGGTTGGCCGTGTGCAACTTATGTATGAGTATGCCTTTTTACAAGACAAATGTTTGTTTCTTGTTCAGACATACTACAGCACCATACGAGCCAGCGCGGCAGATGGCAGCACAATCGCTTCTAGCGACGGTGTCACAATACTTCCGGTTGACACGACACTCACAAGCACAACAATAATGGACGGCACACCTTGTTCCCTAGGCAGGTGTTTCGTAACAAAAGTATCAGTGTTAATATTTGTGGGATTAGTAATTGTTAAACAAATCAATATGTGTGTTCTTAGTGTCATATATTTTCAACTTGCTCATATTATTTTTTAGAGATTGTCAAACAAATTATAACATAGAGCTACACACTGCTTCACGAACTTGACTTTTTTCAGTACGTAACTATCGAGTAGCCTTATAATGACAATGACGGCGAATACAACGTTCCGCGTTGTATATCCGTCTAAATATGGTTGAGAGTTGATTAATACCGCCAATTATATCTATCATATTCATGCTATGACTTGTAGATCCTAACATCTTGTTGACGACGTCACACCACGACGGAACCTTACCGGATAAGGCTTGTGGAGTTGACGTCAGCTTCCAATCATCTGTCACCAACTTTGGTATCATGTGGACCATGCCGGCCAGTAGAGAATCTATTGTGACAAACGTCAAATGGGGACTCGAGAAGGACAACACGGGGTACGTTGGGTCACACCACAATGTATCCACGTTCGAGATAGCCCGTCGTAGTCGTCATGGTCGTGGTTGTCATCGTGGTTGTCGTGGTTGTCGGGGTTGTGTCGTTGTGTTCGTTGTGTCGTTGTGTCGTTGTGTCGTTGTGACGTTGTGTCGTTGTGTCGTTGTGTCGTTGTGACGTTGTGTCGTTGTGTCGTTGTGTCGTTGTGTCGTTGTGACGGTGTGTCGTTGTGTCGTTGTGACGGTGTGTCGTTGTGTCGTTGTCGTCATCATTGTGGACCCATAGTGTCGTAGTTGGGCGAAGCCTTCAGCTTGCTGTTACCACATTTGCACTATTCTCTGCCAGATGGTAACTTTCCAATATTCGTCTAGTTCGACAAATCGTTTCGCTTACCTTCCTCGAGATCGTTTCCTTTCGTAATGTACCTAGGTAGGGAAACCCGATTTCTGGAGTTTGTGGGGGGGGGGTAAACAGTAAACACGTTGTCGGCGAAGCACACAAATTTGGACCACATAGTCACGCTGTCACTCGTTCATTGGACCCTGACATCGAAATATCGTGGGGTGTATTTCACAATGTTCATGGCATTGTTCAAAACACCAACATTTCTGTCGTGCCAGGCTCCCAAATACACGCAATTTTTTGGCTTCTATAAAAAAAATTATCTCTGTCGTTTTTAAGTCCCTGTTTCCTTAGTTGTTTTACCTAAAACAGGAACTTTGTTGGTCAGCAAATAAGTGCTTCACACGTCATTTTCATAGAGCTTTCAGAGACATGCGAAACATGGCTAAACTATAAGACAATAATTTATTAGACCTAGTTTAGCTTACTTCTAGACAAGTTGATAATATAAACATTTTTCTCTTGTTGCCTAGCAGCAGCTGGATTCCATTCCGAGAAATGGTGGACGCTGGCCGGGTCGATCACGTGGTCGCGACAGAACTTCACCTGGAGCCAGGATGCAAGTACCGCTCAGTCGTGAAACTGTGTCACCCGGACGGCTGTTTTATGGTCAGCATGATTATGTTTTTGTCAGCATGCCTATGATTATGTCAGCATATATATGTTTGTGTCAGAATACCCATGTTTGTGTCATTGTATGAGAGTAATATTATAAGCACCGTAAGTTCAAATCAAATTATGACGGTAAACGCGTGCACGAACACACGCACGCACACGTACAGGCACACGCACACGAACACGCACACACACAATACCCACACATCGACATTTAGGTGTATATATAATAACTTTATGATAAAGAACATGCGGTAATGCTTTAAAGCAATATAGTTATATTTGTTCTAATGTGTTTCTTTTGAAGGATTTTTATATTTAAATCGTAACAATCGGATTGAGAGTTTACTTCGATTGATATGGATAATTATGAGGACGTTCCAATGTATTCCATGCCTGTTTTACCTTTTTGGGCAAGATTATCCACATGAGCGTTAAATACACGAACCATGTGTGAATATGCATTTCCATTTCAACCTTCCAGCCTCTGTATTCCGACGGAGTGACGATCACGCCTGACGCCCCAGTCTCGGATGGTGTAGTTTCTGCGTCGGTGACGGACACAAGTCTGACGTTCTCGTGGGATCAGTTCATAGATCCAAACATTGTGAAGAGAGATATCGGGTCCACTTTGACCAGAATAGAGGCTGCAGCCGTTGTCTCACGCCACGAGTGGACGCTGCTCGTGGAAAACGGACAAGGACGTGGGCAAGAACACCTCTACCCTTGGACAGTGGTCAAGGACGGAGACATTAACTGCAAAACCTCAGCCGGTGGCAACAATTCCGTAAGCTTCGCTGTTGTTCGTAAAGCAATCGCTAATATTAAACACTGAGGCATTGTAGTGTTACCTGTTGTGTTGAGTGTTAGTATTATTGTTAGTTTGTGCTATGTGGTGTACCACAAAGCGGCGTCCTACGAACAATTAGTTAACTTTTACTACCAATAATGAATATAATTTTAATGTTATTAACTGCTGATAACAACACTCTACAATAAAATAACACAATTAGAATATTTTAAAATTAATTCAATATATAAAATATGTTTAAGAAAAATAAATAAATTAATTAACAATAATATGAAAATAAATAAGTGGGCTTAAATATATATATATATATATATATATATATATATATATATATATATATATATATATATATTTTTCTTAAACATAAAAAATTTTATACCATTTGAGATTTATTCAAAGAAAATTTAAAAGTAATATTTCATTTGTAAAATGATTAATTAAGGCAGTTAAAAAAACATTGAAAATTATATTCATTATTGGTAGTATATATTAATAATTGTTCGTATATATATATATATATAATATAATATATATATATAGGTATATATATAAAGATTTCCGTTAGGGTATATCATAGGGTAGGTTTAATTTACGAAGGCATTTACTTGAAGTATGGTATGTATGACAGTAACCTTTAGTATGTATCATTGCATATGGGAATCATTGCCCTAATTTAAAATTACAATTACATTATAATTTTGTCATACCCTACCCTTTAAATTACCTTAAGCCTTCGTAAATTAAAACCTTTCAATTACCTTCTACCTTTAACCTCAAAACTTTCACAAACTTTTTTTTTTAAAAACCCCAACCTCACCTCAGCCTCACCTCACCTTTTAAACACCTATTCCTACAGCTTACAATCACCTCACCTCACCTCACCTCACCTCACCTCACCTCACCTCACCTCACCTCACCTCACCTCACCTCACCTCACCTCACCTCACCTCACCTCACCAGTCCACTTGCATAATTTTCGTTAATGTGTTTGGTGTTGTAAATCATCAAAACCGAACTGTGTTATGCCGTAGATCTGTTCCTATACTACTCCCCTGGCAAGAATTCTGGAGACGTCGAGTTGCCTCGTGTTAGCTTTGAGGGCCTACAACCCAACGGGCCTCCACAGCACTGTGACCAGACAACTGAAAGGTTGTGACTACGACACTCACGTGAGACTGACCATTAAGGACGCTGCAGCGGACAAGCCAGACGGGTGAGTATGATTATGCTTAAGAAAATAACTTTGAGATAAGACACATTTGACTGGATACAGCCAAAGTTAATCCATCCGAGCTGGGGCTCTTAAACACACAACGCCCTCACACGGATGGTACGAAAACCTTTAAAACAGATACCGTGCTAAACGACGAGACGTGCGAAATTGAGCGAGATATGTGCGTGTTCATGTATAGTGCGTGAACTCAGTGACACAGGGGAAAAGTTATAATAACGCACTGTCGTTACGAGTTCAGTATCGCGGTTTGGGATGTTTTCCCAAACAGTTTTTCATATATCGGCAAGAATTCGTTAGTATTAAAATCGTCTGGATCATTGGGTAAGATGAGTACAGCTAATTATAAATTTGCAGATGTGGAATATATATGGAAAATGGCAGTTTCATAACGATTCGTACCAAGGTAAGCCTAAATGCACGTCTTCTAATATCAGTTCACTGAGTCACTGTCCATCATGGCGTATTTAAGACAGTGTATTAGGGAGTACCAGAAATCTCGAAAATGAAAATAACAAGTTTTGTTCACGTAAAATGGATTCCAGGTTCGAAACAATACGATCATTTACACATCCCAATCTTCCTCATAGGGACATCTGGCTGGAGAAAAACGCATTTTGGCCGACAGCAGACCAAGAGTTCACACCGTCTTCGTCGACTTTGAGCGCTGTCTGGGCTGACCTGCGTCACGGCACGTACGCCTGGAAGGTCGTCTCTGACAGTGCCATTGACAGGTTCGCCTACGTGCGGCCAGGCACGGCCCCAGACTACACGGACTACGCATGCTCGCAACCGGAAGTGCTGGCTTGTGGCGAGACGCAGGTGCGTGGACAGTGTAGGGACTTTCATTTTGCACTCACTTTAAAACCTCGCTACGTTTACTTCGGCAATACGGCCACCTCATAACTCAAGTTACCTGTAGTAGTCACGTGTTTATTTCATATAGCTACTATGTGATATAGTATAGGGAAATCACCTCTCTAATGTGGTCACCTCGCTAATGGGATCAACTTTGTCCAGTCCCTAAGAGGCCTTAGAATAGTGTGGTTACGTTGTTATTGATTACGTATAAAGCTACTCATAAATAGTCGATATTTCGAAAATATTGGTGTAATAAATAAAGCATAAGTAATACCTTGAATAACACGTTTTATGTGAATCTCTGGTGTCATCGCACCATCATAATAGCATTATTATGAAATATGATTACTTAAAAATAAAACTACGCAACGAAACACGGTAATCGTAGTATACAATCACGCTTTTATGATAGTTGGAAACCAGTAATTTAAGAACCACACGATATATCAACAACTATAATAATGAAGTGAGGTTGTTTTACTTTTTAATTGTGATTCGTACACTTACTAAACATATATATTATATTACAATTGTCTGGATTATTTAATATTTGATCCAATTCATTATAATATGTTGTTGAAACCGCTTTCAAATACGTATCTATACATCTATGCGTCAGGAGAGCAGCGCAACGTTAGTGATGACAATTCTCAAGCGGGAGTCCGCAGAACACTGCACAGACGTCACACGCCTATTATTATTCTATACATCTCTACACGGAGAAACATTCCTTTAGTTGCTGAGTCGCCTGTATCGTACAACTAAGAACTCTAAAGGCCTCCGTGCACGAGTTATTTAAGTGCCGACTAGGAATCCAACTTATATAAACACTTTTTAATAGTAGTAAAGGAATGTGATGCACTTATCAAAACTGTTGTATTTACAGCCACTGTGAACACCTTTAAATATACGCAGGGCTGAAGACTTTAATTCTACATTGTACTTTGGCACATATACATACATTGGCGTAATGACCCTATGTGTTCGCCATTTATCGTATAGATTCAGACATAGACAAATAGACATACGGTTGTTGTTTTCTGTTTGCACAGGACAATTTCGTGAACGTTCACGGTTTAACACTGCACGAAGGACAACGCTATCACATATGTATTTTGGCTAACGTCACCGACGTACACTTTGAGAAGTTCACGCAACCAATGACGAATGTCACGGAATGTAGCAACGGAATTGTGGTGGACAAGACACCGCCGATCCCTGGCCTAGTTTGGATTGGAAGTCATCAGAAACATTGGGGTTACCAGGTACGATAGTTGTGTCATGAATAGATTCCAACTGTGACATCTTGCAAACATTGTGTTTCCCACAAACCGTAATTTGTCTAAGTTACGATTCTAATTGTTGGTGTTTCCAGCACTCAGCAGAGTTATGCACACTGCTACTATGTACATATCGTGGCTACAATGTTATCATCTCATTGGGTGTTATTGAACGAGTCAGCCTTTTTCAGAACTTTTAAACCGAGTCGACATTTCTGTGTTGGCACTGAGGGTGGTCACTGCGTGATTATTCGATTCACAAGGGATTCGCAGTCCCCAATATTTAGAGCCAGGATTTTACACCAACTGTGCTATGCCTACCGTGACCGGTTACTGAACCATCTAGGCGGATGTTCCAACTGCTTCACTATCTGCGCCTCCCCGCGCAAGATACACGCACGCACACACGCACGCACGCACCCACGCACGCACTCACGCACTCACGCACGCACGCACGCACGCATTCACACGCAGGACATACGCGCGGCGTGTATCGTGTTCCCTGGGTGATGTATTTGTAATGCAATACATCGATCATACTACCTTTAACTGACGCATGTGTCATTAGCGGCGAAAATCTACATATGTGATGAAACAATACCTCAAAACGGAGTTTAACGAGACAAATTTCATTCAACACACTTGCCCACGGCAGACAAACTAACGCGCAGAGGACTCACACGCGTTTAGAAAAGCGAATAATTACCACAATTACAATGCACTGCTAGATTTATATGCAACACAATAATATTCACTGATACCATCTACTCCAGATCGACCAGTCACAGCTTCACGTTTACTGGAGTTCCTTCGTCGATGTGGAGGCATTTGGCCGGACATCTCACCACTCCGGCGTGCTCAAATACGAATACGCCATTGGTGAGTGAATCTACTGACACTAACATATATGAACAGTTTTCGGTTATTTTGACTACTGGCTATAAGTAACCCAAATTCCAGTATTTTGAGAAATTAAAATTCTTTCATACAACTACTCAGTCAGAAAAATAGTTTCACTTATTATTAAGGAGACAAAAACACATCCTTTTTAATAGTGTGTATCTAAAAAAAAATAACTTTGACTAATGATTTGCAAATACAATTAATATTTTCCAATGCGGGCGTATAGCTTTTGCAGTTTTTGGGTTTTACTTACAATGATAAAACCTATTTCAACACCGTAATCTGCGGTACTGGCTATGAAGTTGTGTATATATACATCTGATAGTATACATTAAAGAACATGTATATGACGTACCGACAGAGAGTGGTGTAGTCATAACCACACCCCATCTGCTACTAAATATATTGTAAAAACAAGAGCTCAGTGGGCATCTCAAACTGCACTGGTATTTTCATTTTGCTGAACGGTTCACTTGTAAGAAAACAGAATGCTCGGCGTCAGTAAAATCTGAACCCAATGTATTCAACCAGTGTTTTCTTCTTCTGTACAGTTGTTGTAGTTTCGCTTAGTACAACAAGTAATAATTGCTTGTTCTTACCTCTAACCATATGATTGTCACATGCGGTGATAAACTGGGAACGTTTGCATTGTTGTTTCAAGGAACCTCACCAGGGGGCGTGGATGTGCGGGAGTACGTGCATGTCGGAGTAACGAACATGGCGGTGGCGACTGGATTGACCTTGCACGATGGCCTCACCTATTACGTCACTGTTCGAGGTGTTTCTTCAGTACCGTAATCATTTTAAAGACTAACAACTATATGCATATGGCATCTATTATGCGATAGATAAGTGGAATGGACGTATTTTCGTTCAGTAATTGCAGCGTGGATGATTAATTCCAATTTGCGATTAACTTTTGCTGGTGTGGTGTGAATCGACCTCAGCATTCATAAATACTGGCTCCCAAGATGCACTACGAGTATTTGCATTTACCTTGTTCACAGCAACCGATCACTTGGGAAGATCGTCAACCGCGCAATCTCCAGGACTAACGATCGATTCCACGCCACCAGATGTCACCACTGTGCCCATTGACGTGGGCCAGCCGTACATAACGCAACGAACCCACATTTCAGCATCGTGGAATGGTGTCTTTGACGACCCCGAGAGCGGTGAGAAAAACACATTTTCATGGATACTGTTTGTGACCCTAAAGCCGTGCTAACACAATGCAACGCCGTCCCAAGCGACGATGCGATGTTGATCTTGAAGATTCGTGTTAATGTTTCAATCGACGCGGTCGCATGCTGCAGGATATCACTACCATTGCAGGCCGTTCGTTATACTAGATCGGTAGACATAACATGGTGTATATTTGTTTAACGATAACATAAGACAGTCTCCAATATGGGCCAGCCTGTTTGACAGCTGTTTTTACTGTCAAATATTAAGTGTCAAATAGTTATCGGATATAATAAAATATCAGTGACGGAGAGAAAGTACTGATGAATAAATGAATGGATGAATGAATGAATGAATGAATGGAAAAATGGATGGATGGATGGATGGAATGGGAAAAAGGGAAAAATGGATGGAAGGGAAAAATGAATGAATGAATGAATGAATGAATGAATGAATGAATGAATGAATGAATGAATGAATGAATGAATGAATGAATGAATGAATGAATGAATGAATGAATGAATGAATGAATGAATGAATGAATGAATGAATGAATGAATGAATGAATGAATGAATGAATGAATGAATGAATGAATGAATGAATGAATGACCGTTTAGTAAAAAACGAAAATAATGAACACAGTGCTAAAAATATACGTATATATATATATATATATATATATATATATATATATATATATATATATATATATATAGACATTTAATTAACGTTTATTAAAACATATAATATGTAAATCAGTACATCGATGTATTGATAGACAAGATTCACAATTCACATGCATCAAATAAATGCATTGCAACCCTTGCAGGAATCGAACATTACTTCTGGTGCCTGGGAACGAAGCCTGGCTACTGTGACAAGATAACGTACGTCGAAACGACGGAAGTTGAGGCCTCGTCCGTTCCGCATGGCGACCTGAAACTACGTGACGGTCACCCGGTCTACGTGACGGTGCAGGTGACGCAACGTTAACATACGTTGAACACTAATCCTGTTTTTAATATTATAATAACGAATAGGCCGCTAGAGTGAAATGTAACTGGTGTATGTTTGACATCGACACCACAGAGTATGTATGTGAATGGAGCAGAAATAGTAACATTTAACAGCATTTAAAGAAACTCATCTAACGTGTCGGCAGATACTATTATTTTCATGTAGCCATATAAGGTATATTAATTCATGGACAACTCAATACACGATAATTCGTTGTATACAATGTCGTTCTCTTTTTATTAACATACTTGTTTTGAGGATGACGACGACAAGTTTACGTATCTTAATCATTATTATCTCACATTGAACAAATTAAACCCAAAAAGCGTTAATTGGTTTCGCTGTCACCATGGATTTGTATATTATGTTGGCGTTTTTTTGACTGTTTATGTTGTATATGTGATTATGCAATTCCAAATAAAGCTTACTTATTTACTTACTTAACTTTGTTTTGAGGGATAATCTTTTTAATAATGCTGAAGCGAAACATAACCATAATAGTAATATGTTATTACAAATCACGCGAAACCTAATGTAAAGACAACTCAAGTTATAAATCACCAACTGCTTAACATATGTCTTAGTCGTGCATGACTATTATACCATAATTTTAGAGATATACGTTTCTATCCGTCCGTTGCTATCACAACCTCCTGACGTAATAGGTTTACCGGTATTAAAATCATATTTATTTAGTCTTGTAAAAAAAAGTAGACAGGACACACTGTTGATATAAACTTACATATTCAGCCGTCGCGTTCCTAAGGCTACATAACGTAACAATGTTTAGCGTGCTGCTTTACCCTTGACAACAGTTCCTGAAGCCTTTTTCTTTACAACTATGTAGTGTTTGTTATACACAGTATTAGGTTTACATAAATATAGTTATTGATATCATACAACTTATGCGCAACGCGTATCACCAGACCTATTACATATTATATACTAACATAGTTACCTTATATTTCAGGCCGTAAACCGAGTCGGTCTGACCGCCGTGGTTACGTCTAGAGCGATCAACGTCGACGCGTCACCTCCCGTCACCGGGCACGTTTATGACGTCATCAATGACACGCAAACAACTGATTCGGATTTTACGGTTAGTTTCGTAAAAACATCGATGTTATACGACGGGTGGTTTTTATGTAAAGTTATGACATTAACCTTAATCAATAATGATAACATTTACTTTATAATGCCAATACATTCATATGTTACTTAAAGGCTTAATTTGTTCACAAATCGATACACATTAATCTAATAGATTAACACATATTTATTCATATTTTTGTGCGTACGAATATTGTATTTATAATACCAATATTGATAATAACTTTCTTCTTCTCTTTTTTTCTTCTTCCTGTGGGGGCGCCGGTATAACACTTTTCTTTCAAATATGTAATACAACCTCAGGTTAGAATTTTAAAAATAATATACATTTAACGAAATTATTATATTTGTAGGACCGTCTCAATCTCATGTTTTTATCATAACTTACAATGTAACATGACTATGGGGTCTTATTTATAAATATGCGTTAGGAACTGTTATCATAACATTGATTTGCGTGAAGTCGAAGATTGCTAATGAATAACTGTGTACATGACACAGCCGACGGCGTCTGAGATCGCCGTAATTTGGCCCGGATTTCACGATCCACATTCACACATCACAGGATACAGTGTGAACATCGGCAAATGTCCCAACTGTGACGACATCCTCGAAAAGTCTCACGTAGGAATTACCACCAGTACGTGACAAAAGTAGCAGGTTTCATGTACCATGATACGCTTTGATTTGTATTTCTGATTAACTGTTTATGTAAAACTTATTGCATATATGCCCGGTGTCTAAGTAAGGTGAAAATGATAAAGTCACACGTCAGTTAGCTTTGGAAATATTGGTTGTCGGTTAGGTCTTGTTGGTATTTAGATGCGTAACTTAAAAACATACCTGGGATATGTATTTCCAAAGGGAAATACGGTGATATACACATATACAAACACATGATATATATATATATATATATATATATAATATAATATATATATATATATATATATATAAAATATATATATATATATATATATATATATATATATAAAAAAACACACACACACACACACCACTACCACTACCACCAGTAAGACTTTTTTTCTCCAAATCACGTTACTGTTTCAGGCATCCGCTTGACAGACGTCACACTAGAACCCGGCGTGACGTACTACACAACCGTCGAGGCGTGTAATGGCGCCGGACTGTGCACCAGTATGACGTCAGACGGAATCATCGCCGACGTGACGAGCCCAGTGGCCGGGCACCTCCACGATGGCATCTCGGGGGAAGACTTGGAATACGAGAGTTCAAGGTAACATACAGCGTTAAAACAAGTGCAGCATTGCTCCAACAATAAACGATATGTAGTTAACTGAATCGAGGTGTTATTATTACTTTTCTATCTACAACAATTACTAATATGTTTTGTAGGTCTTATTCACTATCTTATCTGCATATTATATCGTTTTGTCAAGAAAACAGTGGAATAACACATCGTAAAAGTTACATCATGATGTGTGTGTGTGTGTGTGTGTGTGTGTGTGTGTGTGTGTGTGTGTGTGTGTGTGTGTGTGTGTGTGTTGTGTGTGTGTGTGTGTGTGTGTTGTGTGTGTGTGTTGTGTGTGTTGTGTGTATTGTGTGTGTGTTGTGTGTTGTGTGTGTGTGTGTGTGTGTGTGTGTGTGTGTGTGTGTGTGTGTGTGTGTGAGAGAGAGTGTGTGTGAGTGTGTGTGAGTGTGTGTGAGTGTGTGTGAGTGTGTGTGTTATGTGTGTGTGTGTGTGTGTGTGTGTGTGTGTGTTGTGTGTGTGTGTGTGTGTGTGTGTGTGTGTGTGTGAGTGTGTTGTGTGTGTGTGTGTGTGTGTTTCTGTGTGTGTGTGTCTGAGTGTGTGTGTGTGAGTGAGTGTGTGTGAGTGTGAGTGTGAGTGTGTATGTTGTTGTGTTGTTGTTGTTGTATGTGTTGTGTGTTGCATATTATATGTTTTGTATAGTATATACAGTGGAATAACAATGTATATATGTGTAATATGTGTGTGTGTGTGTGTGTGTGTGTGTGTGTGTGTGTGTGTGTGTGTGTGTGTTTGTATAAATATAAATTATATATATATATATATATATATATATATATATATATATATATATATATATATATATATATATATATATATATATATATATATATATATATATATATATATATATATATATATATATATATATATATATATATATATATATATATATATATATATATATATATATATATATATATATATATATATATATATATATATATATATATATATATATAATATATATATATATATATATATACTTATAGTATATTATATATATATATATATATATATATATAATATATATATATATATATATATATATATATATATATATATATATATATATGTATATATATATATATATATATATATATATATATATATAATGAGTGTAATGATAAATTAATTAAATATGAAAATAAGTGATAATATTTGATGATATCAACGCGGGTGATACATAATTTCGGTTTTATCCCTCACTGATTTCCACAAATATGCGTTGCGCAGTGGAACTGTGACAGTCGGTCGCAATTGCAGTCTCAATCTCAACGGCGTTGACATAGAAACTTAGTGCAAACCCAATGTTTAAGGTGTGGAATTCGACATTATAATTTGACTTAAGCCATGCTCTGATTAGTGCGTGGGCAGTTCTGTAACAACTATTCTCAAGCTGGAGCAGTTCATGTGGCCATGGACAACTGAATGGCTGACCACCGCGTTTGGGCTGTCCTCTCTGGCCTAGCCACTCTACTGTTGTTGGCTCAAAATTATAAACTCCGTTGGACGGGTTGATGCAGGCCATAAGCTGGAGATGTCCATGCCAGCGTAGACATCGTTGGCAAATGAGGCATGATGAAGTGGGTGGGTGCGCTATATATAGCATAGAGCAGTTTGTGCTGCGATGTTGTCAGGAGAGACACAGTAAGCGACGCTGACATCGCGTATCGAACACATCGAGGCGACGGCGATTTACGAGGCCAGTACTGAGGGAACACGTGTCCATTTTGTGGTTAAATGCTTTCGGGATACGATTTTGGGAGCAATTCACGGATATTTTAGACGGTTTCAATGTGGGACTTTAGCAATACATGAAGAGGATTGCAACTCCGGTTTTCGGGGAGCCTGAACATCTGAATCAAATGTCACCAACATATCTCCAATAGCAAACCCCTTTCCCGTCGTTCGGCGTCATGATTCGTATCAGTGGGTCAGTGTTTCTGAACCCTCCAACATTAACTTCGATCCGACTATATTGAGTGTGCTAATAAGCTCTCTTTGGTGTATGCCTCTTGTTGTCCCTGTCGCCAGGGACGATGTTGACCCGGATTACTGTCATATTTTCTTCGTCTTTTCTTTCATTCCTTTGTAAGTTCATAAACTCTGCATCAAGCACCAAAAAGCTGTATGAAATGGTAACACTCTTAACGTCGTTGCCACTTTACTGAAGGCATATAACGGAAATCATATCGCCGCCAGGTCGATACTGTCAGCCCATTGGGTAAACCCCCACGACCCTGAGTCGGGCCTGTTGTACATGGATTGGTGGGCAGGGACGACGCCGGGAGACAGTGACATCCTCGCTCCCACCAGACTGCACGTGACGAACAGGGCAACGGCGATTCTTCCGCATTCAATGCCTCTGGGACAAAAGGTGTACGTCACGTTGAAGGTTGTCAACAAGGCAGGTGAGACAAACACACGCCACGAGGTAACATTGTAAGTTGAGTTTCAATTGGTATATGCTAGTTGTGATTATGTGTCATTGGTGATTATGACAACGATGATAATAATAAGTAATGATAAAACAATAATAATTATAATAAAACAATTACAATAACATTAGCAACAACAACAACAATAATAAGAATAACAACAATAAGAGTAACTGAATTTAGACACACATTATATCTTTGTTCGGTAGTGTTGACAATGGTCGGTAGGAATTATTAGAAGAACTACACAGAATATTAACACAAATATAACATGAATAAACCTTGACTCAGTAGGTAAAGTATCGTCGATTGAGTGTCCTACATCACAATGGTCTCCTTCTCCTGTCGGTTTGTCTAAGTGTGTGCGTTCTGTGAACATCTTGGTGAGGTTATGTCCTCGATATGGGCGTGGCTTCACGACACCAGAACTTAGCCACGATCAGATGAATATATGTCAAATAATATCCTCTAAAGTATGGTAATGCCTTCAACCATAAACGTATCCTGGACCCACGAACAACGCGTTTCATATCTAATAATCGAGGCAGTAGGCGATAACTAATTATATATTGCGTAATTGCAAATATCTCATGTAGGTTTGTCGAGTGAGATCACGTCGGACGGGTTTATCGTCGACATTACGCCGCCGGTGGCCGTGACTAGAACCACGCTAGATACACGGCTTGGATCTCTCGCAGCAAATTCGCAGGTATTTATCTCAGTTACACGACACAACCATTCGGGTAACATGCCTACGGCTAGGCTTTCAGGTGGAACGACAGCAAACCTGTGCAGTTGAGCAAATATTGCCTTCATCGTTGAATTTAAATATTTAAGTAATGTCACATACACCTTCGTAGTCGCATATTCACGAAAACAGGTCCGCATATGTTTACACATGCAAACAAATGCGCAGGCACGAAGGCATGTAGGCATACATACACACGGACACTCACACACTCACACTCACACTCACACTCACACTCACACTCACACACACACACACACACACACACACACACACACACACACACACACACACACACACACACACACACACACACACACACACACACACACACACACACACACACACACACACACACACACACACACACACACACACACACACACACACACACACACACACACACACACACACACACACACACACACACACACACACACACACACACACACACACACACACACACACACACACACACACACACACACACACTTCGGCCCAACCGACAAATAATACACCCTTGACACAAAGTGTATCTTCCTCAGGTCTGGATATCATCAGTGACTGTCAAATGGAAGATGGAGGACAGCGAGAGTTCTGTGTTCGAACAATTTGTGTCTGTTGAAACAAGAGACTCGATCCATCATAATGTGCCGCCAGTGAAGGTGAGACAACCGTATAGTTAATTTCATGATGACAATTGCCATACTGTGAAGTGTTGTAGTATTAATGAATGAGTGACAAATGGATGGAAGTTTGGACGGGCGTGCGTGCGTGCGTGCGTGCGTGCGTGCGTGCGGGCGTGCGGGCGTGCGTGCGTGCGTGCGTGCGGGCGTGCGGGCGTGCGGGCGTGCGGGCGTGCGGGCGTGCGGGCAGGCAGGCGAGCGAGCGGGCAGGCGGGCGGACAGGCGGCAGGCAGGCGGCAGGCGGACAGGCGGCGGCAGGCCGGCGGAAGGGGCAGCGAGACGCAGGACAGGAGCGAGCGGAGCGACGCGAGCGGAGCGGAGCGACGAACGAACGAACGAACGAACGAACGAACGAACGAACGAACGGACGGAGGGAACGACGGACGAGACGGAGACGAACGAAGGGAACAACGAACGAACGAACGAACGAACGAACGAACGAACGAACGAACGAACGAACGAACGAACGAACGAACGAACGAACGAACGAACGAACGAACGAACGAACGAACGAACGAACGAACGAACGAACGAACGAACGAACGAACGAACGAACGAACGAACGAACGAACGAACGAACGAACGAACGAACGAACGAACGAACGACGAACGCGAACGAACGAACGACGAGACGAACGGACGAACGAGACGAACGAACGAACGAACGAACGAACGAACGAACGAACGAACGAACGAACGAACGAACGAACGAACGACGAACGAACGAACGAACGAGTGGGGGAATGTGTTAGATATATCGCATTAATAAGAAAAGGTTCATGGTGTGCCATGTTATTGTCTACGGTATCATTGTTACTGAGCGTGTTATTTTCAATATCCAATCAAATGTTTTGTGTGCAGCTTTACGGCGACGACATTGAACACACGTTCGGCAACTTGAGTTTGGTGGAGGGAGAAACGTATTACGCCAAAGTGATCGCCTGCAACGGCGCGAAACTCTGCAGGGAAGGGAGGGAGGGAGGGAAGGGAGGGAGGGAGGGAGGGACGGAGGGCCCAAAAACAAGGGAGGGAGGGAGGGAGGGACGGAGGGAGGGAGGGACGACGGAGGGAAGGGACGACGAAGGGAGGGAGGGAAAAACACAGGGACAGGGACACGGACACGGTCAGGGAACAGGGACACGGACACGGACACGGACACGGACACGAACAGGGAACACGAACACAAACACGAACACGAACACGAACACGAACACGAACAGAACACGAACACGAACACGAAACACGACAGAACACGAACACGAAACCGAGTGACGACAACGTCAATTAGCGAGGGCTTCATGGTACGGACTTCCTGTCGTGTACGCCTAAATTGCGGGTCGCGTTTGCTCGGCGACATTAGTGTTGACAATTGCTGTGGTGTTCTGAAAACAAATTGTGAAATTGCAGACTACCTACAAAACATTGAATCTTGATTTTGCTAATATGTGTGTAATAATATGACAACGATAAATAATTGTTAATTAATTATGCTACTCTGTAGGCGCACTGTCATCAATGTTGCCAAACGAACGTTCTGGCGACTCAACACGTCAACATAACATACACAGAGAGTAACAATATTCCTATAATTATCCCGTATCGAAATCATAACGAAATCTTTCATTATTATGTCTGCCCATCTTTGTCCACATCGATTCGACATCGCTTTTCATGAAGATAACTATTTAAGACGCGCAATAAAACAATTACACGTGGCTGTTTCGACACGTTGACGTTTTCATTAATGAAATAAAAAAATCAAATAATATTGAATTGAATTGAAATCCCAAGGAACAATTATGAATATAGCTACATATAAAAATAAAATAACTTCTTATTATCATTATTATTACTTAATAAGACATACAACATCTAGTAATTGACCATTACCCGCGGTTGCACGCGTAGATCGACGCCTCTCCGCCTGTCTCTGGAGCCTGGTCCATTGAGACAGAACACGCCGCTAACTTGACCCGTCACCGGCCTGGCTGGATGACGTATGACGGCGTCCACCTACGTATCGCGTGGCTTGGCTTCACGGATGTCCACTCAGACGTCGCGGCCTACTACTTGACCGTCGGCACGTTGTTTGGCTCATCGGACCTACTGGTCAGTGAACTTATGAATCGCCTTCTTCGTGTTTCTCCTCGTTATTATTATCCTGATCAGTATTTCTACTTCTACGTCTTCGAAGGTTTCCACTTTTTTCTAGTTTACTTTCCTGTTAATTTTGATTTGCCTAGTTTTCTACTATCAACTACAATAACTTCTTTTCTTTACTTATATTTACTAACATCTTGCTTTCTTAGTCACATATTATGCTATTACATTCTGTTACATTCTTGTCTTCATTTGTTCTAATTCACAATATAATAATATGAAACACATTTTGATTGTGTTTTAAATTAGCATATATATATATATATATATATATATATATATATATATATATATATATATATATATATATATATATATATATATATATATATATATATATATATCTATACGCCGTCTATCATTTGTTTAACATTGTCTTTTTATGGTCCTTCACTTTAATATCATCAAGGCCAGAATTAGAGTATTAAAAACAAAATGTAATGCTTTATGGAAAGGTTGAAAACAAGCTAATCCATCAACGCTAGTTAATTGTTGTGCGTGAGATAAAACAAACATTTCTATCTGCGCCGAGCTTCCTCTTTTGCGTTTCCTAGAACCATGACATCAACCACATTGCTCTCTTCTTTACGGTAACTACGCACTCCGACATTGATCCTAGTATTGACAGGAAACGTTTTTAAAAATACATCAGAAACTAACGGCGGAAGTGAAGCTCACAGTGTTGCTAACGAACAGTTTCCCTTAACACCTTATACTAGGGGGTGGTGTTAGAGCAAATATTTTTAGATACCCCCTCCAAAAGATGGAGGTGGTCTTTCTGAGTGGGGAAATAACCGTCGTTCGTCATCTGGTCGATGCTAACCCCCATGTACATACCCATTGAAACTAAGGCCTCTCTAAAAGTATTTGCCTGGAAAATTTGTATCAAAATGATTATAATAAATTAGAAAATGAGCATAAAACATTTCAAGTCATAATATTTACCAACTGAAAGTTGTTTCTGAAACAGAATTCATGTGGGTGTTAGAAATAATTACTAGTATTGCTCTGATAATAACTTTTATGTGAAACACACCCTGAAACTATATTGAATGATAGCAATAGCACACTATTAAACCATTTTCGACATCATTTTAATGGGCATGACTTTCGGGGGGGGGGGCTAGGATGAAACGACCGTTCAAAAAGTATTTCGGTAATCTACCGTAACATGTCCATATTTTAAGGGGGTATTCCATTAAAAAAACGAAATTTGCAAAATAACACCACCCCCTCCTTATACACTTACAGAAAGTCACACGTTAGCTAGAGACCATGATTCCTGATGACACAATATACACGTTCAATGTGGAACGATGATGTTGAACCATATCACAATCCGGATGTCATCAGCCACGACATGTTATTTCGTGTTAAACCATAACAGTAACAACCACAACAAACGTATGTTATATTATTGCGACACATTGCAGATGAAACGTTTGACCGTTAGGGCAACTATTATTATTGTCACGGCTCTATTAATTTGCAGTCTGGGAAGAAGCCTGCGGTGTTTCTCCAAACGACGATTGAACCTCACGAGGACGAAGGGTTTATACAGAAAGGACCCGTGTCTGTTGCATATTCTGTCCGGCCAAACCAAACGTTGTACATCTCCGTGTGGGCAGTAAACAAGGTGAGTAGACTTGGTAGTGTAGGCAATACATGAGGCCATGCGTTTGAAATAATGATAATCAATGACGACGGCGACGGCGACGGCGACGGCGACGGCGACGGCGACGGCGACGGCGACGGCGACGGCGACGGCGACGGCGACGGCGACGGCGACGGCGACGGCGACGGCGACGGCGACGGCGACGACTACAAAAACAATAATAAAATAATAACAATAATAATATGGTTATTATGGTTATGACTACAAATACTATTATGAATATGATTAAGTTTACTGTTATAGTTGCGGTTATAATTGTTGTTATTGTTACTATTACTACTACTTCTACTACATCTACTACATCTACTACATCTACTACATCTACCACTACCACTACCACTACCACTACCACTACCACTACCACTACCACTACCACTACCACTACCACTACCACTTACCACTACCACTACCACTACCACTACCACTACCACTTACCACTACCACTACCACTACCACTACCACTACCACTACCACTACCACTACCACTACCACTACCACTACCACTTCCACTACCACATTACTATTACTATTACTACTACTACTACTACTACTACTACTACTACTACTACTACTACTACTACTACTACTACTACTACTACTACTACTACTACTACTACTACTACTACTACTACTACTACTAATATAACTACTACTACTATTACTACTATTAGTACTTATACTACTCATATTATTAGCAGTGTTATTTTGTTGTTCTATAGTGACTACTGATATATCTCCATTAGAAATATATGATTACTCGAGGTAATGGTAACGAAACACAGCTACGAAGTATTTCCGCTGCTAACAGTTAAACGATAAACATCATGGTGTCAATGTTGCTACTGCCACGGACGACGATGACGATACCGATGATAATGTTTGTGTTTTACAGGTAGGTCTCATGAGTACCCGTCTACACGGGACGTTCGTGGCTATCCCCTACACTAACGTGTCGAAATCTGGCACCCTATTCTTGGATCGACGGTGTCAGCCAATCAGCTGCAAGGGTCACTGCACGTGTCCACCGCACGGACAGTTGACCTGCGCGGCACCTGGCGGATGTGCTAACGTCAAGGGTGCGTTTTCTGTCAGCGTTATTCTGATAATACATCATCGCTAATTGAGTACGAACAGTCACGATACCGAGTAGACTGTAAGACGAGAACGCCTTGTCTGCTGTGAAATAGAAATACTATATTCCGATAGTGAACATAATGGTAATAATAGAAAGTTGCTTTTGAAAAGTTCCTAATCTGTTGTATTTAGTTATTAACGCTGCGTGTTTAACTCAGTTCAAAATAAAAAAAATAACAGTTACCAACGGCGAAGGAACGAGATTAATATTCGGTGGGCTGAATTGCAGCTTCAGCACCATTCCGGTTCCAGTGTGGCGCTGGCTCGGTGGATATTCAGGTGACGAAGTGGGGAGCTCTAGTGTATTTTCTGAGGAGTCGTTCCTTTTTTGCCTCTCACTCAAAATGTCCGCGCTGTTGGAAGCCCAGGGAGTAGTTTTATATTCAGCCATCTTTCTCGATATTGAGGGCCTCAGCATATATGTGTTAATGCATACGTGCACTTATGGATGTGTATATATGTGTGTGTGTGTGTGTGTGTGTGTGTGTGTGTGTGTGTGTGTGTGTGTGTGTGTGTGTGTGTGTGTGTGTGTGTGTGGGGGGGGGGTGCGGGTTAATGTATGTGTGTGGGTGTTTGTTTGTTTGTTTTTGTGTGTGTGTGTTTGTGTATATGTAGATGTATGTGTTTGCATGAATGAGTGTGTGTGTGTGTGTGTGTGTGTGTGTGTGTGTGTGTGTGTGTGTGGGGGGGGGGGTGCGGGTTAATGTATGTGTGTGGGTGTTTGTTTGTTTGTTTTTGTGTGTGTGTGTTTGTGTATATGTATATGTATGTGTTTGCATGAATGAGTGTGTGTGTATGTGTGTGTGTGTGTGTGTGTGTGTGTGTGTGTGTGTGTGTGTGTGTGTGTGGGGGTGCGGGTTAATGTATGTGTGTGGGTGTTTGTTTGTTTGTTTGTGTGTGTGTGTGTGTGTGTGTGTGTGTGTGTGTTTGTGTATATGTATGTGTATGTATGTGTTTGCATGAATGAGTGTGTGTATGTATGTGTGTGTGTGTGTGTGTGTGTGTGTGTGTGTGTGTGTGTGTGTGTGTGTGTGTGTGTGTGTGTGTGTGTGTGTGTGTGTGTGTGTGTGTGTGTGTGTGTGTGTGTGTGTGTGTGTGTGTGTGTGTGTGTGTGTGTGTGTGTGTGTGTGTGTGTGTGTGTGTGTGTGTGTGTGTGTGTGTGTGTGTGTGTGTGTGTGTGTGTGTGTGTGTGTGTGTGTGTGTGTGTGTGTGTGTGTGTGTGGTGTTTGTGTGGGTGTGCGTGTGCGTGTGCGTGTGCGTGTGCGTGTGCGTGTGCGTGTGCGTGTGCGTGTGCGTGTGCGTGTGTGTGTCTAAATATGTCTACATGTATGTACGCAAGTACGCGTGCATGTATATTCTTCTCTTCCATGCTCGGCAGCCACCGTCCATTAAACAGGTCAAGTTTTCTCGGAGATTAAGCTACACTTTGAGGGTCTTATGTCATACTAAAATGTTGTGTGACGAGATATGTGTCTAAAATATAATAATAATAATAATAACTATAAAAAGCTATAATACCATAAATAAATTATATATTATACACCTTCCTGTACGTGTGCACTTATGCAGGTATACATGCTACAAACGTAACCACGTTTCCACAACCACAGGTCGCATCGGTTTCCGGCAAGTGTTCGTTTACGACATCGAAGACTATTCCGTGAATCCAAGCACCAACAAGGACGATATCGACGTGACGAGGTCTACACGGTCTCTCGCAGCCTCCTGGCGTACGGAGGCCATCTGGGGCAAGTCTCCGCAGCGATACGAGTGGACAGTCGGCATAAAGGGACGGACGAAAGGGAATGTGCTGCTTGACGTGCTCAATGAGCCGCTCTGGCGAGAGACGAGCGACATCAACATTGGAGTCTACACCACAAAGAGCTCCCAGATGCCGGGTAATATTAATTTCTTAACTGATAATAATATGATTATAATAAGTAGTGACAATAATAAATACGTTATATTAATATTATATAAATATATATATATATATATATATATATATATATATATACTATATATATATATATATATATATATATATATATATATATATATATATATATATATATATATACTAAATGCCTAAATGTATTTGTTATACTAAAATCGCTTCAAAATGGTGGCTATATCATGATTTTTGTATCAACATTAGGTGTGTATTTTATACATGTAATATATTCATCCAAATATTCCCTTATCAAACATGGTACTAACACCACCTTTTAAGAAAATGCTCTTTCACTATCAGCTATCCATAACATATCGCATACAAATTCGCAACACTTTGTTTTACGTATTTATTTTGTGTAACACAAACACCGTGCGTGTGCCACCCACAGGTGTGGTACTGGCGCCTCACACAACGTACGTATGGTACCTGCGAGTGTGGTACGATTTCGTCTCGTACGCCGAGTACGTGACGGACGGGACGAAATCAGACTCCACGCCTCCGGAGCTGTCAAGTACCGTCCGCGTGACGGACCTCCAGAGCGCTTTGTCAACCAGCGACACAGACTTCATCCCATCAACAACTCGGGTAACTCTCGCCTGGGACGGTGTCTTTCGGGACTCGCAGTCTGACGTCATCCGCTACGTGGCGTACGTGAGCAAGAACCTGCGCATCCGGTACGTGGCCGAGAAGGAGTCGTTGATCGCGAAAACGACACTGGAAGGACTGACGCTGGACAACACGGACAGACACTACAGCATCGTGGTTGCCTACAACGAAGCTGGACTCTTCAGGTCGGCGTATTCCGATGGATTCACGGTAATTTAAGTTTAGTATGTTTCTACTAGTGAATGCTATTTAGGAAGAAGAACAATTCGTTTTTTTGTTTAACCCGTACAAGATACAATATAAAAAACCACAAACACAAAAAATTTACGCTTTTCACGATATTATATACCATAGTATTATAGAAATAATACAACATAAATATAAGTCAATTTTACATATAATTCAATTGTAGATATATTTTAAAGGACATTTGATATATATATATATATATATATATATATATAATATATATATATATATATATATATATATATATATATATATATATATATATATTTATTTATTTATTTATTAACCAGCTTAACAAAACTATTTTTAAATAGATAATCTATTATTTTAAAATATATTTTAAATATGTTATTTATTTATTAGATCAAAATAATATGTTTTTTATTTTAAAGAACATATTATGTACACTGTATATCATATATTTATTTGCCATATTTCATGTTATTATATATATATATATATATATATATATATATATATATATAAATATATATATATATAATATTATATATATAATATTATATATATATATATAATATTATATATATAATATTATATATAATATTTTATATATATATATATATATATATATATACATATATATATATATATATATATATATAGGCAGTATGTGAGTCAACGCCAGTCTACATTCCAATTTAACTTGTAATGCATGTTGAAATAGCAATAAAGTTTTATTATTATTATATTATTATTATTATTATTATTATGTGGACTCAAACAAATGCACGATCACACCTGGATAAACATGACATAACAACGTATCTGACCAGGTTGACGTGTCGACTCCGGTGGCCGGAAGGGTGTGGGACGGCCATGGATTTGCTGACCAAGACTACAGCTCTGATGACCACAGGGTGTCGGCGTGGTGGCGTGGCTTCAGTGACAACGAGTCGTACATTGACCACTACCAGTGGTGTGTCGGCACGTCAATAGGAGCGCAGGACGTGTTGCCGTGTCGTGATGTCGGCCTCCACACGCGCATGACCGTCGTACTTCCTGCTGTTCTGTCGTCAGGTTAGATCCGGTGTCGTGTATCTTTTGCCGTACAAGTAGAAGAACGTTGCATTTTGTTTATAGTGAAACATGACATATGTCGCTGAGTGAGTGAGTTAGTGAGTTAGTGAGTTAGTGAGTTAGTGAGTTAGTGAGTTAGTGAGTTAGTGAATTAGTTAGTGAGTTAGTAAATTAGTGAGTTAATGAGTTAGTGAGTTAGCGAGTTAGCGAGTTAGCGAGTTAGCGAGTTAGCGAGTTAGCTAGTTAGCGAGTTAGCGAGTTAGCGAGTTAGCGAGTTAGCGATTTAGCGAGTTAGCGAGTTAGCGAGTTAGCGAGTTAGCGAGTTAGCGAGTTAGCGAGTTAGCGAGTTAGCGAGTTAGCGAGTTAGTGAGTGAGTGAGTTAGTGAGTGAGTGAATGAGTGGGAAAGTGATTGGTTGAGTGAATGAGTGAGTGATTGAGTGAATAAGTAATTGATTCATTGATTGAGTGAGTGAGTGATTAATTGATTGATTGATTGATTGATTGATTGATTGATTGATTGAGTGAGTGAGTGAGTGAGTGAGTGAGTGAGTGAGTGAGTGACTGACTGACTGACTGACTGACTGACTGACTGACTGACTGACTGACTGACTGACTGAGTGAGTGAGTGAGTGGCTGGCTGGCTGGCTGGCTGGCGGGCGGGCGGGCTGGCGGCGGGCCCGGGCTGGCGGGGCTGGCTGGCTGGCTGGCTGGCTGGCTGGCTGGCTGGCTGGCTGGCTGGCTGGCTGGCTGGCTGGCTGGCTGGCTGGCTGGCTGGCTGGCTGGCTGGCTGGCTGGCTGGCTGGCTGGCTGGCTGGCTGGCTGGCTGGCTGGCTGGCTGGCTGGCTGGCTGGCTGGCTGGCTGGCTGGCTGGCTGGCTGGCTGGCTGTGTGGGTGGGTGGGTGAGTGAGTGAGTGAGTGAGTGAGTGATTAATTGAATGAATGAATGAATGAATGAATGAGTGAGTGGGTGGGTGGGTCGGTGGGTGAGTGCGTTAGTGCGTTAGTGCGTGCGTGCGTGCGTGCGTGAGTGAGTGAGTGAATGAGTGAGACGGAGATAGACAGAGAGAGACGGAGGGGAGTGGTAGGGAGAAGAGTGCGTAGGAGAGGGAGAGAGAGAAAAGATGAGAGAGAGAGAGAGAGAGAGAGAGAGAGAGAGAGAGAGAGAGAGAGAGAGAGAGAGAGAGAGAGAGAGAGAGAGAGAGAGAGAGAGAGAGAGAGAGAGAGAGAGAGAGAGAGAGAAGAGAGAGAGAGAGAGAGAGAGAGAGAGAGAGAGAGAGAGAGAGAGAGAGAGAGAGAGGAGAGAGAGAGAGAGAGAGAGAGAGAGAGAGAGAGAGAGAGAGAGAGAGAGAGAGAGAGAGAGAGAGAGAGAGAGAGAGAGAGAGAGAGAGAGAGAGAGAGAGAGAGAGAGAGAGAGAGAGAGAGAGAGAGAGAGAGAGAGAGAGAGAGAGAGAGAGAGAGAGAGAGAGAGAGAGAGAGAGAGAGAGAGAGAGAGAGAGAGAGAGAGAGAGAGAGAGAGAGAGAGAGAGAGAGAGAGAGAGAGAGAGAGAGAGAGAGAGAGAGCGGGGGGGGGGGAGAAAAATAAAACTAGAAAGAGAAGGGTAGAGAGCGAGTGTGTGCGTCGGTTAATGTGTGCGTGTGAGTGTGCATGTGTTAGTTTATACATGTACGTCTCTGCATTATACCCATTGACATGTATACGCCTCACCAGTTTACACACACTTACACTCACACTGTTTCCAGGCACGCACTTATACTCGACGGTCCACGCGGTCGACGCAGCCGGTCTCGCTTCGGCCAAAGTCCATTCTGACGGAGTGGTCATCGACTCGTCTCCTCCCCAACCTGTGCACAAAT
>JAODUO010000308.1:20000-35000 GCA_025642075.2 Ridgeia piscesae | reverse complement strand
GGTGCCTTGGAAGTCGTTGGCTACATCCAATGAGCTGTACGGGGAATTGAAAGGTCTAACACTGACCTCCTATTCCACGTACAAACTGCTGCTTCGAGTGAACAACAACGCTAATCTAACGAGTCGCGTAATCTCCAACAACTTCACCATCGAGACGGAAGCTCCAATAATCGTTTCCAGTGAGTTTGTTATTGGCACAACCAATATTCTCTACGTGTGTAGTAACCGTGACAAAAGTATGTCTTTGCATGTTTGACTTATCCGTAACAATGGTGAACATAAGCAACAATGTATAACAATGCACAAATATTAAATATATATGAATATAAACGAATTGATGTCGAAGTGTTATATAGTGTAGAAATGCATTATTCTTCGTTATGCAATATAGTGTGTAACACGTTAAAAATCACTAACTTAATAACTGATGGGCGATAGCCTCGTTTACCTAGCGTCCATGAGGAGGCAGCACCTTTTAGCAACTCCCACCCACATGGAGAATTAACTTATTATAATTATGATAATGCCACCACCAGGGCGGCGGTACCGTAGAGTAGGGAAAAGACATGACAGTTACAATCCCTCACAAGGATAACATCCAAAAACTGGCTAACTCACCACACTATCTTCTCGGCGAAGTTACGCAGCCGAGCGAGACACGAATACGCGAGACTTGACGCGCTATAGGGTTTCTGCTATGTCACACGTAGCTGTGACTTCATCTGGACAAAACATGTGATATGCGAAAGAGGGCGCCACGTCTGAAGTAGGAACACCATGACATTACCTGGCTAGATCTCAACATATATGCTACAGTTATTATTACTTTCTCCAGCTGACATTGTGACCTCATCCTTTTTGTTGTGCTTCCCAGGTGTCGCTCTGAAAAGTGAATGGATCCGGCCATGGAAATTGAACTTAGATTGGACTGGCATGTTCGTCAGTAACTCGACCCTTGTGTACGAGATAAACATCGGTAAGTAACGTCATGCCCATGTACAAGCTTTTATGTTTTATTTTTGCAGTAACATTAAAGCTTCCATTCTATCACACCATGACGCAGTGTCGCCCAGCAAATTGTAGTTGACTTAGTTATACACGCACACATACACGCACACACCTACACGCACGCACCTACACGCACACGCACACGCACACGCACACGCACACGCACACGCACACGCACACGCACACGCACACGCACACGCACACGCACACGCACACGCACACTCACACGCACACGCACACGCACACGCACACGCACACGCACACGCACACGCACACGCACACGCACACGCACACGCACACGCACACGTACATGCACACAGCTACACGCACGCACGCACACACACACGAGCGCACACACCTACACGCACAGGCACGCACACACGCACACATGCACACACGCACACACGCACACACGCACACACGCACACACGCACACACGCACACACGCACACACGCACACACGCACACACGCACACACGCACACACGCATACACGCACACACATATACATATATATATATATATATATATATATATATACATATACATATACATATACATATACATATACATATACATATACATATACATATACATATACATATACATATACATATACATATACATATACATATACACACACTTACACACTCAGTCATTCACACTGACAACTTATGTATTAATCAAACAACAAAACTATGCGATTGCCCTCCCTGTTTCAGGTACGAGGGTCGGAGGTAAAGACGTGTTGGACTGGACAAATACGGACCGGGCTACGATGACCATTACAGGAGTTGACCACACGAAGGAACAACACGTGACCTTGACCGCCATCAACAAGGCCGGACTGTACACGACTCGAACACACATCGTCCTTTATAAACCATCTACAGGATAGTGTCTTCCAGACAACGATCTACCCTTTCGATGGATTGGTTAACTGACATGGACTACACGGCTAGTGCTGCGATTGCCAGCATTTATCGCGTAGATTTAGATAACAAGGATTGCAATTTAAATTTTGCTGACTTCTGTATATATTAATATTAGCGTAACATTTTTTAGTTTTTAATTTATTGGCAACATTCTACTAATGCCTCGTGTTATTATCATTGCAACAGTTAATTTGCAAACTTTTGGCATGCGTACCCTTTGTGAATATGTTACAGTGATTTATTTCAAGTATCAGTGCTACAGTATATCACATGTGGATATGCAAGAATGCACCAGTTAAAAGCAACGACACATCTATTGTATTCAAAGCAAACGTACAGTGACCGGTATGTGTGTGTGTGTGTGTGTGTGTGTGTGTGTGTGTGTGTGTGTGTGTGTGTGTGTGTGTGAGTGTGTTTGTGTGCGTGCGTGCGTGCGTCCGTGCGTGCGCGCGCGTGCGTGCGTGCGTCCGTGCGTGCATCCGTCCGTGCGTGCATCCGTGCGTGCGTGCGTCCGTGCGTGCGTGCGTGCGTGTGAATTATTTGCGTTATTTCTGTTTACATTGAATATATTCCGTAAGGTAATGAGTTCTTAAGAAAAATAATACTGTTCAAAAGAATCCGCTGTAAAGTACTATGTTTCCTTCTTTAAATCACAAGTCGCTGCCACGTAGACAACGTAGTAGTTTTTTGACACACTAACGAAACTCTCGCTGGATGTTGTGGTTTTAACGAGTATAACACGTTACAAAGAGGGACAAAACTATAATGTTGATAGGATATGTGGATAGGTTAAGAAAATATGTGATGTTTTAAACACCTGGTGGGTGTCATGAATACAACACAAAACTTGTTTGACCGAAAACATTGATTTGATTGCTTAATAAACTGCTGCATAATTTATTCCCTTTTCAGTCTTTCATGTATGTATGAATGAGTCACCCTTCTTCAATATAACTTTATTTTGTCAACAACGAAACAGGGACTTTGTCATTTGGTTTTAGATTTAACTGTAGAATCGGACATATAGTGCGTGTTACGAAGTGTTACATTCACTTTCATATGGGCTTGAACATAAACAATAGTTACATATAATTCCGTTTGAGTGCTCCCACTACACTCAATATAGCACTATGTACTATTTCCCAATTACCATAACGACCCCCACAACCACCATTTCCACCATACGTACGCCCAAATACCACTACTATAACACTTACATTGTCGTAATCACTACAGCTACCACTACTACATTCTTGAAAACATACGCCGGCTTTACTTGACGTCATGTTTAGTTGCGGTTATTACTACATGCTCATCCATCTGGAATAATAACAAGACTGACGATTGTATAGCAGTGGGTGCCACGCCACACACGATTAGTGTCAGTAGTACGCTTGGACAGATGCAAACAGCAGACGTTAGCTCTCATTTCCACGTGTGCACAACAGCTGTATTCATCTTGTGTTCTATTAGCGTGGCTCTCGAGATTCGGCTTACAGATATGTCAACGTACAATTGGCTAGACCCTAACATCATACAATGACGTTCGTGTTATATTTTTGTTGCCAAAATATGTCCTCTACATTAGCGTGTTTGTATGTATATGTGTATATATGTCTATGCGTGTATGTATGTATATATGTATGTATGTGTGTGTGTATGTATGCATGTGTGTACGTATATGTGTATATGTGTATGCGCGTAATGTACGTACGTACGTATGTACCTACGTTCGTATGTATGTATGTATGTATGTATGTATGTATGTATGTATGTATGTATGTATGTATGTATGTATGTATGTATGTATGTATGTATGTATGTATGTATGTATGTATGTATGTATGTATGTATGTATGTATGTATGTATGTATGTATGTATGTATGTATGTATGTATGTATGTATGTATGTATGTATATACGTATACACGTTGACACGTGTTCAACAAAATATTTCGATGCGCTACATTGCATCGAACAATATTAAATTAATTGCTCAATAAAAATATCGATTGTGTTCACGTCAAACAAAACAAGCATTTTATTATCAGATCAAACGAAATTCATCGTATCATCATCTTGAGTAAATACAACAAACTACAAAAGAATCTTCATGTATTGCATAATAACATGGCCTCTTGTCGAAACTGAGGGTCAATCCAATTCTAACGTTTAGCCTTATAGGATATGGCTGAAGGCCGCCGGATTAAGCCATGCTTCTTTTCGTTTTCCTCTCCCGGAGAGCGGTTGCTTAATGGAGTCGTCGAAATCACGTTGCGTCTCAATAGGTGGTGCCAGGGAACTTGTTGATGGTTTTCACCTCTTCCCATGTCAACGCGGATTTGTAGAAAGAGATCTACAGAAAGACACAAAATCAACCTTACTGCTTTTGCTAGTAATTACGCAAATGCCTATGTATACAGAAACGTAAAAGGTAAGTTCTTATATAGCGCAGCTCAGGACTGATCAAACTTCTGTTTCACTTTACTCCATACCATATCAATTTCTATGGGAAGCATTCAGCTCGCGGAAATTAATACGCCAGCGCTGCTCGTACAAATATCAATCACTGTCTGGCAATCATTAATACAGCTGAGTGAACTGGAACAATATAGAGTGATACATGACTATATTTCACGCATTGTCATGTAAGTTTGACTCACATTTATTAGACACACAGGCTGACGCTGCATAAGGGAACGGACACCTACACGTACACTCGTGTCATACACACGTACTCACACATACCACACAAACACACACACACAAACAAACACACACACAAACACACACACACACACACACACACACACACACACACAAAACACACACAAACACACAAACACACATACATACACACACAAAACACACACACACACACACACACACACACACACACAAACACACACACACACACACACACACACACACACACATATATGTAAACACGAAATACCAACTTTTTTGTTATCAACTCGAACATCGTCAAACATGTTACACGGTAACATAAAACAAAATAATCGACGTCACAATAGCTACACGTCTGATGTATTGAAGATTAACAATTTGCCAGTGATTTAGTTGATACTCACTTCATCCATCAATCCCTCGAAGTGACATGACCCAGATGGACATATCATATTGCCAATAATCATTGGGCACTTCGTGTTGGCAATCGGCCCTAGGCGAAGACAATCAGTCGCGTTAACTACGTGTTAATGGTTACCGGCTACTCGAAGCGGTAGCAAAAGTTAACGTCACGTCTCATCAAACTAATTACTTCTTAAAAAGTGTCCTCTATGCAAACCGACCATTTGTTCAGTGGAGTATCAATAGCGGTGTTTTCATTTTTCATCGTGATTTGCTGTTAATACGTTATATGTATATTCCGCCACGTTTGCCAAACCGGTATATTACGTTGTAAAACAAGACGTGTGATTCGTGAAATTTTCAAAACTAATCGTATAACCACAACTCAAAGACCTTAGAAGAAATGGTCAGCAGGGGAAAGTTTCACTGATAAACATATGCATTAGCATTAAGACAAAAACTCTATATATTTTCATAAACACACATGCATGATAATTATATACCATTTTACTTATTCAAATCAATACTCAATGCATAATGTTAGACCAACACAACATGCTATATATGTTGGTATATATTGGCACATAGTAACTTATATACTGACAATTATGCATTGTGTCAGTGTGTGCCAAAGTAGACATGATCCCGGTCGGACAAGTGATTGTCTCGAGGGGGATATTGCGTTATGGAACCAGTGATGATGTTTAGTGTCGCAAGCGATACGTCTGGTTCCTCTGACACTAAAGTTGACCCGCTAGAGACGAGCGTAGACTGGAGGCCGGCGCAGTTGAAGCAGCGGACGACGCTGAAGACGGTCTCGCCGTGACTGACGGAGGCGTCCAGGGCGACTGACGCCGTCGACAGCGAAGTCGTCCTCGTGAACGACTGAACCTCCTGAGAGCCGGGGCTCTTACCTGAAATACCACAATTATGAAAAGTTATGTAAACATTTCATATGATGCAATTTATAATGTGTCTATTTAACGTGTAAACTGATATTTCGATTTGCCCATACACATAATTATTCAGACGTATGGGGCCTAATTACAACGTCAAATGTGACACCGCCAACAGAACTATGCTGGACTGCAGAACATGTATCATATCATCATTGTTATTATTATCATATATTAATATAAATATAAAATGTCTTAAAATCACAATAGTCTATGGGATCTAGATTAACGTATATGTATCCTGCAACATTTGAACTTCGGAATTCTTTAGTTTTATGAGGATATTTCATTTGTTATAGAATATATTCAGTAAGTTGGATTTATTGCTAAAATTGAAGTAATCTTATTTTCAAACGCTGCATCGTCCGAACGAATAACATCCGGATTCATATTGTGTAGTGTTTTTCTTAGTACATTGGTTACTACATACAAACACGTTATTAGTTTTGAATTATATGCCGACAAAACAAACTGGTTACTGACAGAGTGGCAACCAGTACACCTTTACAATATCTGTTAATGGACATGAACTACTCCGCATTATTTTGGCTAGAGTTCTCAATAGGCCTATGCGACGCAATATTCGGTTAATTATTTGCATATCACAATCGCTGTGAGCCTGCACGGTATAGTCCAATGATTCCAACAGTTGCCTTTCAACGATATGATAAGTTATATCTATGACATTCCTATCAATCCGCACATGCACAAACCTGCGTGAAAGTGCATGAGTATGCCCGTGTGCGAGCGCGATTCCACGCAGACATGTAGGAGTTGGTATTTAATATGTCCTTACCTATGGCCCATTCGCAGTAATCGATCTCACTTTCTGGATCGGATACGTTCCAATTAATGCTCAAAACACGTGAGATCTGGTAGGGTGCAACATAGCAACATAAACGGAAACATGTCGTGTCAATATAGAGACATTATTACTCATGTTTGGTAACATTGCTGCTAGCATTGTTCTTGTTACTAATTGTATTATAATTAGTATAATTAGTGGCATTACTGTTGTCATTATAGTTATAGTTATTGATACCGTTGTCGTTACCGGTATCGGTATCGTTGGCGTTATTATTGTAATTGTCGTTATTATTTGTATTATTAATATTATTATTATTAGTAGTAGTAGTAGTAATATTAGTAGTAATAATAATAATAATGATAATAATAATAATATTATTATTATTATTATTATTATTATTATTATAGTAGTAGTAGTAGTAGTAGTGGTGGTGGTGGTGGTGGTGGTGGTGGTGGTGGTGGTGGTGGTGGTGGTGGTGGTGGTGGTGGTGGTGGTAGTAGTAGTAGTAGTAGTAGTAGTAGTTTTATATATATATATATATATATATATATATATATATTTGGATTTTCTGGTCGCAGAACTGGCAATAGGGACACTTCATGTGATGCGCCGTCCATGCGCCTCCGTGAGGGACGCACATGTAGAAGCGTTGGCAGTCGTTCGGGTCGGCGGCAAACCCCGGCGCGGCAGGAACATATTGTCCCAGTTATGGTATGGTACGACAACAATTACGACGTTGTTTCGAATATTCTTGACATGTGTGCTGTTACTAGTAACTCTCTTAAATATCTTTCCCTACACTATTGATACTGTTGTGTACAGGTTGTGGTTGTGAAACAATGCAAAGGAATGAGACCATGGCGGCAAGATTTGTTTGAAAATGTAACGTTATTAGTAGATGTTTTGGTGGGTCACACACATAAACGAACAGATACTTCCAGAGCGACACCTGGGAAGCACAACAAAATAACATGCTTAAAATGTCCGTGTAATACAAAAAACACATATTAAAAAGGTTATTAGAAATTGTACTATAATGTGAACAAATTGTATATAAATTGTTTATAAGGACGTCCGTATACCTTCAAAGTTCGCGACAAATCGTCCCAGCTCTCGTTGTTTGTTTCCGGGCGAGTGCAACTTGCGGAAGGCGACGTTGCCTGTTTTCGTCTTCGCAAGGAGGGACCCGGACCTACATGTCACGCGTCAATCATTCTGTAGGCGGTCTGCGTGTCGTAAAAATGACGCGTTGATTATCAGTGACGAAGCATGCTGGCGTTATCCGCTCGATGTCGTCAAGGAAAGAACGCGAAGAGGTGACGAAGTCCGTGTCTCATGCGTATTCGATGAAGTCAACGTCGAGTTCGCTGACGTCATTGCCTCACCACAAACAATAATGTGACGTGACTGTGCAAATTCATTGGGCATCTGCCGTCCACTTGATTGACTTGCGAACATTTGCTATAAGAATGATCCTCCTATGTAAGCCGTGGACGAATATCTGTATGGTGATTATTCATCCTTTGTCATCAACATCATCATCTTCATAATGATCGTCTTCATGCAGCCGTAGTGTAACTGCCGCTTGACGTCCACGTATCCCAGCAAGACACAGTTTATAAAATGCTGCCATAAGACATGGATAATTTTTGTCGAGTTCCAAGCGTAACTTGACTGGGAGACGTATTTCGATACAAGTACCCGGCAGTCGTGTGAGCAAAAATATCTACTTGAACGACTCGTACTTATAATTGCACCAATGTTGGCAATTGATCATAAGACTGGAATCGTACTCTTATTCATGTTAAAATGTATAACTTGTTACGACTATATTACTGAATACGCGTTCATTTTAATATGTGTGCTGGAAATTTTTTCCAGCATATACATATTTAGTTTGCAAAAGTTGCAAACTAAACTATTTAATAGTTTAGTTTGTATGAGTGTCAAATGACGTATGTATGAGTACCTAATGAGTTTTGAATAAAGTCCTTCTCTCTTCCTTGACCGTGAAAAAAATATATTTCTGTCAATATTTTCATACCCATTCAATATTTTAAACACCTCAATCTGATCTCCTGAATTCCACACTGCTCTGATACCTTCATGTCAGCACTAATAGTTAACCCTAAGTCCTTTTCCGGTACCACCCATTGTATATTGTGCATCTTCATTCCCATGTCATGACCTCGCTTTTAAAAAACCCATGTTGAGATGGGTTTATAATTTTGTTTAAAGAAAATCAATCAGGTGATCTTTAATTAGTCTTTCTAATAGTTTGCAAATCACCGATGTTAAACTCACTGGTCTATAGTTCTCTGACTTGTTTCTCGAACCTTTTTTAAATAATGGTATAATGTTTGCTTCTTTCCATTCTAACGGAACTATTCCCTCCTCTAATGACAAATTGAAGAATGTTGCAAGCGGTATGCTGATTTGTTCTTCAATTTCCAAAAGTAATTTGGGAGGAATCCCATCCACTCCAGGTGATTTATTATACTTCATATCTCTTATTTTCATAGCTACCATTGTTGGGGTTACAATTAGTTGTCCTAAATAGTCAAACGCTCTCCCTTCGAACTTAGTGTCAAGTACTGGTAATATACTAATATCTTCCCTGGTAAACACCAAACTAAAGTACTCATTTAGGTTTTCTGCCATTAAGAATCCCTCTGTTATTATGTTTCCATCACTACCTTCTAGAGGACCGACCTTATCCTGAACTTTCTGCTTACTTCGAACGTACGCATAAAAATCCTTGCTGTCATGTTTTATATTAATAGCTAGTTTTTGTTCGTAGCTTCTTTTTGAATTTTTTATTTCAGCTGTAGCTTGATTTGATTGCTTCTTTATAAATGCTATAGTCTTCTTCACTTCCAGTATGTCTATATGTCTTCCACATAATTTGCTTGTACTAGATTTTTCTAATGGCTTCCTTCGATAAGTGTTTCTTCTTTGACCGTTCTCTTCTATGCTTATGTTTGGACTCCGATACACTAACCCAACAGTTAATGTTGAGTTTCCTGTAACTATGTTACACCACATAGCTTCTTCACATTCTGCTTCTATTATTAATTTCATTTCATAAGCCTGGATGGATTCTTTAATATATAAAATAACTCCGCCTCCCCTTCTTCCTAATCTATCTTTCCTTAACATTACATGTCCTGTCATTCCTAATTCGGCATCTGATATATCGTGGGTGGCCCAAGATTAAGTTATACCTATTATGTGAGGGTCAATATCTTCTACCATAATGTTTAATTCATTTATTTTGTTTACTATGCTCCTTGAGTATAAACAAACACATTTATAACGAAATTCCGTAGGGTTTTCCAGGCTGTTCTTTGCTGATTTCTTTTTGCTATCTTTATCTATGCCTCTAGTATTTGGCTTCTCTGTGTATCCCCCCTGTGAAACTAGTTTTAAAAGTTGCAACCTGTTCCATTGTCCATCGATCGAAGTAGGTTCTCGGAGAACACTGCTGCGCCCTTTCCGCTTAGATGAAGGCCATCTCTCATATACATGTCTTCTTTCCCAATTAAGTATCCCCACAAATCTACAAATCCAACTCCTTCATCTTCATACATCTGCTCTACTAGTGCGTTAATTGCCATCCTCTTGCAGTGTCTATATGTTGCTCCGCTTCCCCTCACCAATGGCAATATTCCTGAGAGTATAATCTGTTCAACTCTTGTCTTCTTCAGTGTATCTACCAACCCTCTGTATCTCTTTACTATCCTGGATGTTCCATCCCTGTCTGCATTGTTCGTCCCTACATGTACTAATACGTTCTCTACCCGTTCAGTCACATGCTCTATCCTAGTCCCCGGAAGACAAACAACAACGTCTTCTCCTTTGCTTAATGTCCTGTCTGTCTTTCGCAAAATGGAGTCTCCATAAATCCCCTTTCTGTTCTCAATGCCCCTCGATCACTGTTTCAGAGTAGCTCCTCCGTTTTGCATCTCCCTGGTTGCTGACTATTCTCCCTGCTGCTTTCCCTGTTGTTAATTTCTTTCCTGTATCTTTTCTTCCTGTCATCGTCCTTGTTATTGACTTCCGTTTGGTCACATCTACTCTCACTTCCTTTCTTCCATTCGTCCTTCCTCCTGTCGCATCTACTTCTCTCATCTCCTATCCCCTTGTCCCTCCCTCCTTCTCTACTGTCACTTTCTCCCCTGTCACATTGCTGTATGTCATGTTTCCTGTTGTTCTTTCTCCATTTGTTTTCCTTGCAATCACCCTCCCTCCACTCTCCATCCCCTTCACAATATCCGTTAGCCTAGCTAATTCTGCTGACAGACAGTCCACTTTCCAACACCCTAAACATTGAAACGTAAACCCTTCCTCCGTTGTCTCTGACCAAGATTTTCCGCACCCCGACACTGCAAAATCCACCAAGCTGTGGCAGTGGTTACACACCAAGTGCTTCCTTGCCTTCACTTGCCGCTTGCAAGGTGCCATATTACGATTTGTCAAAATCAACTTTTAGTTTATACCAACTTAGTCTTTAGAAAGACTGTTTGTTTATTGTGTACAGCAACTGCAGCACACTTTATGTTATAAACAAATTACTACCTATGCTACCATGAACAATAAGTTTAATCTGTATTGGTACCGTTCCCTAGCGGAAACGTTGGACACTACCTATATAAACAAACAGGGCTTTCCTATTATAACGCTTGTTTATTTTTAATAAAAATGTGCTAACCATGACGTTTTGGTAAACAACATGATGCCAGTGAGCATTCTGGTAACAGAACAGTTTGGTAACCTTGTTGAAAACATTCATAATATTTCACTGTTTTGTTGGTTTGCCCTGCCAGCTTTAGTCATTCATTAGAATAAAAGATAAAAGAAATCACAGAAAGAAACAATAGTTTTGCCTAGGAAAGTCACATACAATAAGGTCACACAATAATGTTATTCAGACACTGTCTAGTTAATACAAAGGTTTGGTTTTGCATACACGAGCATCATAAAGATATTTTGAATCATTGAAATAAGGTAGCAACATAATGTTATTGTGGAACAGATCGCTACATACTGCCCTTTTTACACAATCACATCAATGATGCCAAACCTAGCTAACAGCCAAGTTGATTTGGGTCTCCCTTTAACACCAGTATCACCATTCACCAGGCTGCCCGTCTTGCTAGGCTGAGGGGATGTTTGAACAACTCCCAAGGAGACCTATTTAATTTGGGTTACCTGGCTTGGACAAAGGGCTTGCTTATCTGAGCCAGACCTTCTCTAACACACAAAGTCAATTAGCAGGCTGGTTGTGCCCAGTTTTAATGCCCAGTACCCACAGGTGCTAATCTGCTAAGCAACATTACTAAACAAGGCCTGAATGATCTCACATTGGCATTGCTGACTCTTAGCAGAAACTTTTCATTTCCATACAAGATATAGGCTGTAATATATTAATAGGTATTTAATAACAAAGGTAAAGCCATTCTTGAGGGGTTCTAATGCAGATTTCCCTCAATGGATGAGTGTTGGCTGGGTCTATTTAATGTATACTATATTAATGAGTAATGGAAATATTTGGCAGGATACTCAATTACCCACTGTAGAAGGCTGTAAAACTATAAGAGTGTAAAGCAATTGAAGATATTACCTGGCTTGGGATGTCACTTCCTTCCCTCAATCAGATATGTCTTATCACTTTGCACCACCACTGAGGCACTGACACAATAGCCTTAGCAGTTGTCATGCAGGGCTGGTTAGAACAGGGCAAGGGGCATTGAAGCAAAGAGATCAAAAGACAGGCAGGCCACTGCAAAAGAGGCCTGTTGTTGCTAATTGCAGCTGGGTCCACCTTGGCCAGAGGTTATGGCTGACTACCTGTTAATGGATATTAGCTTATCTGGTATGCTCAGTGTTGTCATGGTGAATGACTACAGTGACTTCCAACATAATTATTTCTGTCTGACAGAAAAATGTGGTTTATTGAATTTCAAGTAATTAAATGATTAAAAAAGACAAGGTGAATATAAAATATAACTAGCCATATATTAATTACGACACCCAATTAAAGGATTTTAATCAATAAAACAATGAAATTTAGTTAATAAAATTAAATAATTAAAATAAATAAGGATTAGTTATTTTTAATTATTCCATGCTACCTGTTTAATATGATATAGGCTGCAGGTTGACTTTTGAAAAATTATTGCGGGCTGAACTGCGGGGCGGGTTGCGGGCCAAGTTACGGCGGGGCGGGGCTGTACGGTGCGGGCAAATATACTGCGGGGCGGGGAGAGCTCCGGGCTATGATGTGGCAAAATTTGCGGTGCGGGCTGACTGCGGGCCAATTTACTGCGGGGCGGGGCGGGCTGCGGGCTATGATGTGGCAACATTTGGGGTACGGGCTGACTGCGGGCCAACTTACTGCGGGAAGGGGCTGGGCGCAGCGGGGCGGGCTGCGGGCTCAGATGTCCAGCCCGCGCAGTGTTTTTCGTTTTGATCACATCACTTCTGAAAACGAAAAACGAATTCGTTTTAAATTTTTCTTACTTCACGTTTGAAAACGAAAAACGAATTCGTTTTTCTTTCTCAACTTTGAAAACGAAAAAGGAAAATACGGTATATACACGGACCATTGTCACTTTAGACTGTTGTGTATGTAAACTTTGTTCTTGATGCTGCGGCAAGTCCACTTGTAATTTGCATCTTTTAAATATCAAGTTGCAGCAGGAATATATTCCTATCCATTTGTTTCTCTATAAATACGTACACATTAAGGTTTAATATAGAACACATAATTATAATAATACTTATCTTTATTTCTCCAGAGTGACGCTCTGTTCAGTATTGTTTACTTAGTCTTCTACAAAAAACAATTTATGCTATGTACATGTAAATAAAATGTAGACATTTCCAACATAACGAATTTATATTTCACTTGTGAATACAAGTTTAAACATTAGTTTACAGCTGACCCAAATATAGAACAGTGACACTGGAAAAGATAGATACTGCCTAGTTATTATGAGAAATTTAAGGTAACCGTTTGATGTGCAGAAATCATCAGCGAACACATTTTGAGGCACATACTAATAAAACGATAGACTCTGAAAACAGGTAAGCACTATTCAAGTTATATAAAGATGCATTATTTAAAATTGCTTAATTTGTATTTAAATATTGAACCATTCAAGTCATCACGTGATAGGTACCTCTCAAAAAGAGGAGTTATATATATAAATATATATATATATATATATATATACAAATACACACGTACATACATACACACACCACCAACACATATACAAATATGCATGCATGCACACATGAAAGTACACACACACACACACAACACACAACACACACACACACACACACACACACACACACACACACACACACACACACACACACACACACACACACACACACACACACACACACACACACACACACACACGCACGCACACACACACACACACACACACACGCACGCACAGCACGCACGCCCCACACACACACACACACACACACACACACACACACACACACACACACACACATGTGCTCACATAAACACACGTTCCATATCTTTCCGCGCCACAGAGTTTTGATCTTCGCGTCCATGCCGGAAGTTGATTTAATTAGGCGACATGTATCTAGGTCACTAGTCGCAAGTGTAGCCTCACGATGCCACGTGATCGATGAAAGGGGATATCCAAAGGGAATTTCAATTATCTTTGTAAGTTTAGTTACGCAAGCACGACGCGGGTTTTGTTTTGTGGTACGCATGTTTATATCGATATCTGTCAACGCTATATGACAATCAAAACAAAACAATCACGTGACACAATAGCTGTACCTAAAGAATTTCCATTTAACTAGTCAGACATTATCAGAACATTATCGCTAAGTCGTCATATTAATGCTGACACTAAACGTAGTCATACCCAAAATGATATCGTCCTCACAGATTCATTACGTCCCAAACTGAGATGTACCAATACTATCTTGAATTCCGAGTCACACCAAATACATCGTCTACAGGGTTAAGATCCAGGCTAGTCACATTATACCTGTTTTTAACTGAGAGCGCTAGTGTAAACATGTTTCGAAACCGGGCAAGTTACCCCCGGTCACACTAATATAATAGTGTGGTTGCATCTATACGGCTTTCTATGGGGGTAACCCCCATTTCTAAGCAACAAATGATATCGCATCAGTGACAC
>JAODUO010000308.1:5000-15000 GCA_025642075.2 Ridgeia piscesae | reverse complement strand
TTGAATTCGGCGCACTTGCCGTGCAGACACAGGGGCCCGGAGACGATGTTCACGCCTGTGTTCTTCACGCTGATACCGTTCGAACCCTGTACTCCTTTTAACCCGTCAAACGTCAGGCACGTGATCAGTCGTTTATCGGCTGTAACAAAGACATCATTCGAAGTATGACTACGAGAATGTTCGTAACTAGCAAAAACCTTTCGAATATATATTCTACGAATCGCAGTTTGGTGGTAGGCATCATTGGTGTGGTGATTTATTTTATACATTCATGTATTTACCGGGAAAATGATAGTTCTGTGAGTCTTCTTAGTTGCACTTAAAAACAATTAAATTACCAAACGTGTTTGCCTTGTACACATTTGTAATTGTCACCATCCACTAGATATTAATGTTCATAGAAATGTCTGCTTTTGTTCTTCGTATCGGCATTTCGGAATACGAGAGCTGAAATATGAACTAATTCCCGGTGAAATTGTACGATTAGTACAATGAATACAGTGTAGTACGAATGAACAGTGCATGATTTCTTGTAACATATTGACAACACCACTCACGTATGACGTAGGGATTGCTGTTGGTCCCGTGTAGGTATAATTGGGGCAGTTTGATCCACTGAACACGGGAACGCACGTGAGGATTCTCTGGTCCCAGAACTGGCAATCGGGGCACTTCATGTGATGCGCCGTCCATACGCCTCCGTGAGGGACGCACATGTAGAAGCGTTGGCAGTCGTTCGTGTCGGCGGCAAACCCCGGCGCGGCAGTAGACGGTGCGCACAACGGACACTCGGCCCGATACCTAATGATGCTGATCATCTCTGGCGGATGCTGATGGAAACTAGTTGTCTTCGCGGCTCACACAATTTTGCCCGATGCTGTCTTTTGTCAGCCCTCCCACCAACAAACTATATATTACCACCGTGCCCTTATATCCACGTGTGTTCAGGTCATTGATGTGTATTTCTCTACTCCTCACACATTGTCGCATTTGTCTCAGCTGACTTATTAGTCGGCATAACCATATATCGTTCCAAACTGATATTCCCGCAGTCAGCTGCCCTTGCCTCCGTACTGTGTCACTGATGCGATATCATTTGTTGCTTAGAAATGGGGGTTACCTCCATAGAAAGCCGTATAGATGCAACCACACTATTATATTAGTGTGACCGGGGGTAACTTGCCCGGTTTCGAAACATGTTTACACTAGCGCTCTCAGTTAAAAACAGGTATAATGTGACTAGCCTGGATCTTAACCCTGTAGAGCGTCTATTTGGTGTGACTCGGAATTCAAGATAGTATTGGTACATCTCAGTTTGGGACGTAATGAATCTGTGAGGACGATATCATTTTGGGTATGACTACGTTTAGTGTCAGCATTAATATGACGACTTAGCGATAATGTTCTGATAATGTCTGACTAGTTAAATGGAAATTCTTTAGGTACAGCTATTGTGTCACGTGATTGTTTTGTTTTGATTGTCATGTAGCGTTGACAGATATCGATATAAACATGCGTACCACAAAACAAAACCCGCGTCGTGCTTGCGTAACTAAACTTACAAAGATAATAGAAATTCCCTTTGGATATCCCCTTTCATCGATCACGTGGCATCGTGAGGCTACACTTGCGACTAGTGACCTAGATACATGTCGCCTAATTAAATCAACTTCCGGCATGGACGCGAAGATCAAAACTCTGTGGCGCGGAAAGATATGGAACGTGTGTTTATGTGTGCACATGTGTGTGTGTGTGTGTGTGTGTGTGTGTGTGTGTGTGAGGTGTGTGTGTGTGTGTGTGTGTGTGTGTGTGCGTGCGTGTGTGTGTGTGTGTGTGTGTGTGTGTGTGTGTGTGTGTGTGTGTGTGTGTGTATGCTTTCATGTGTGCATGGATGCATATTTTGTATATGTGTTGGTGTGTGTATGTATGTACGTGTGTATTTGTGTATATATATATATATATATATATATATATATATATTTATATATATATATATATATATATATATATATATATATATATATATATAAAAATTATATATGTAGAGGTATCCATCACGTGATGACTGAATGGTTCAATATTTAAATACAAATTAAGCAATTTTAAATAATGCATCTTTATATAACTTGAATAGTGCTTACCTGTTTTCAGAGTCTATCGTTTTATTAGTATGTGCGTCAAAACGTGTTCGCTGATGATTTCTGCACATCAAACGGTTACCTTAAATTTCTCATAATAACTAGGCAGTATCTATCTTTTCCAGTGTCACTGTTCTATATTTGGGTCAGCTGTAAACTAATGTTTAAACTTGTATTCACAAGTGAAATATAAATTCGTTATGTTAGAAATGTCTACATTTTATTTACATGTACATAGCATAAATTGATTTTTGTAGAAGACTAAGTAAACAATACTGAACAGAGCGTCTCTCTGGAGAAATAAAGATAAGTATTATTATAATTATGTGTTCTATATTAAACCTTAATGTGTACGTATTTATAGAGAAACAAATGGATAGGAATATATTCCTGCTGCAACTTGATATTTAAAAGATGCAAATTACAAGTGGACTTGCCGCAGCATCAAGAACAAAGTTTACATACACAACAGTCTAAAGTGACAATGGTCCGTGTATTTTCCTTTTTCGTTTTCAAAGTTGAGAAAGAAAAACGAATTCGTTTTTCGTTTTCAAACGTGAAGTAAGAAAAATTTAAAACGAATTCGTTTTTCGTTTTCAGAAGTGATGTGATCAAAACGAAAAACACTGCGCGGGCTGGACATCTGAGCCCGCAGCCCGCCCCGCTGCGCCCAGCCCCTTCCCGCAGTAAGTTGGCCCGCAGTCAGCCCGTACCCCAAATGTTGCCACATCATAGCCCGCAGCCCGCCCCGCCCCGCAGTAAATTGGCCCGCAGTCAGCCCGCACCGCAAATTTTGCCACATCATAGCCCGGAGCTCTCCCCGCCCCGCAGTATCTTTGCCCGCACCGCACAGCCCCGCCCCGCAGTAACTTGGCCCGCAACCCGCCCCGCAGTTCAGCCCGCAATAATTTTTCAAAAGTCAACCTGCAGCCTATATCATATTAAACAGGTAGCATGGAATAATTAAAAATAACTAATCCTTATTTATTTTAATTAATTAATTTTATTAACTAAATTTCATTGTTTTATTGATTAAAATCCTTTAATTGGGTGTCGTAATTAATATATGGCTAGTTATATTTTATATTCACCTTGTCTTTTTTAATCATTTAATTACTTGAAATTCAATAAACCACATTTTTCTGTCAGACAGAAATAATTATGTTGGAAGTCACTGTAGTCATTCACCATGACAACACTGAGCATACCAGATAAGCTAATATCCATTAACAGGTAGTCAGCCATAACCTCTGGCCAAGGTGGACCCAGCTGCAATTAGCAACAACAGGCCTCTTTTGCAGTGGCCTGCCTGTATTTTGATCTATTGGATTCAATGCCCCCTTGCCCTGTTATAACCAGCCCTGCTAGATGGCAATTGCTATTGTGTCAGTGCCTCAGTGGTGGTGCAAAGTGATAAGACATATCTGATTGAGGGAAGGAAGTGACATCCCAAGCCAGGTAATATCTTCAATTGCTTTACACTCTTATAGTTTTACAGCCTTCTACAGTGGGTAATTGAGTATCCTGCCAAATATTTCCATTACTCATTAATATAGTATACATTAAATAGACCCAGCCAACACTCATCCATTGAGGGAAATCTGCATTAGAACCCCTCAAGAATTGCTTTACTTTTGTTATTAAATACCTATTAATATATTACAGCCTATATCTTGTATGGAAATGAAAAGTTTCTGCTAAGAGTCAGCAATGCCAATGTGAGATCATTCAGGCCTTTTTTAGTAATGTTGCTTAGCAGATTAGCACCTGTGGGTACTGGGCATTAAAACTGGGCACAACCAGCCTGCTAATTGCCTTTGTGTGTTAGAGAAGGTCTGGCTCAGATAAGCAAGCCCTTTGTCCAAGCCAGGTAACCCAAATTAAATAGGTCTCCTTGGGAGTTGTTCAAACATCACTCAGCCTAGCAAGACGGGCAGCCTGGTGAATGGTGATACTGGTGTTAAAGGGAGACCCAAATCAACTTGGCTGTTAGCTAGGTTTGGCATCATTGATGTGATTGTGTAAAAAGGGCAGTATGTAGCGATCTGTTCCACAATAACATTATGTTGCTACCTTATTTCAATGATTCAAAATATCTTTATGGTGCTCGTGTATGCAAAACCAAACCTTTGTATTAACTAGACAGTGTCTGAATAACATTATTGTGTGACCTTATTGTATGTGACTTTCGTAGGCAAAACTATAGTTTCTTTCTGTGATTTCTTTTATCTTTTATTCTAATGAATGACTAAAGCTGGCAGGGCAAACCAACAAAACAGTGAAATATTGGCAATTGTTTAACAAGGTTACTAAACGTTCTGTTACCAGAGTCACCAATTTCTTCAACATGTTGTTTACCTAAAACGCTTGATAGTGCATAGCTGTATAAAATAAAATTAAGCAGTAATAGGAAAGCCCTGTTTGTTTATATAGGTAGTGTCAAATGTTTCCGCAGGGAACGGTACCAGTACAGATTAAACTTATTGTTCATGGTAGCATAGGTAATAAGTTGTATAACAGAAAGTGTGCTGCAGTTGCTGGACACAATAAACAAACAGTCTTCTAAAGACCAAGTTGGATTAAACTAAGAGTTGATTTTGAAAAATCGTAATATGGCACCTTGCAAGCGGCAAGTGAAGGCAAGAAGCACTTGGTGTGTAACCACTCGCCACAGCTTGGTGGATTTTGTGTGTTTGGCAGAAAATCTTATCGTAGACAGTCTGGATAAGGTTATGCTCAGCTGTTTAGGGTGTTGGTGGGACTGTCTGTCAGCAGAATTAGCTAGGCTAACGGATATTGTGAAGGGGATGGAGAGTGGAGGGAGGGTGATTGCAAGGAAAACAAATGGAGAAAGAACAACAGGAAACATGACATGCAGGCGGGGAGAAAGAGACAGTAGAGAAGGAGGGAGGGACAAGGGGATAGGAGATGAGAGAAGGGGATGCGATGAGGAGGAAAGATGAATGGTGAAAGGAAGTGAGAGAGATGCGTGATCAAACAAAAGTTACACAAGGATTGATGGACAGGAAGAAAAGAGATAGGAAAGAAATTAACAACAGGGAAAGCAGCAGGGAGAATGGTCAGCAACCAGGAAGATACAAAACGGAGGAGCTACTCTGAAACAGTGATCGAGGGGGCATTGAGAACAGAAAGGGTATTTATGGGAGACTCCATTTTGCGAAAGACAGACAGGACATTAAGCAAAGGAGAAGACGTTGTTGTTTGTCTTCCGGGGACTATGATAGAGCATGTGACTGAACGGGTAGAGAACGTATTAGTACATGTAGGGAAGAACAATGCAGACAGGGATGGAACATCCAGGATAGTAAAGAGATACAGAGGGTTGGTAGATACACTGAAGAAGACAAGAGTTGAACAGATTATACTCTCAGGAATATTGCCATTGGTGAGGGGAAGCGGAGCAACATATAGACACTGCAAGAGGATGGCAATTAACGCACTAGTAGAGCAGATGTATGAAGATGAAGGAGTTGGATTTGTAGATTTGTGGGGATACTTAATTGGGAAAGAAGACATGTATATGAGAGATGGCCTTCATCTAAGCGGAAAGGGTGCAGCAGTGTTCTCCGAGAACCTACTTCGATTGCAACTTTTAAAACTAGTTTCGCAGGGGGATACACAGAGAAGCCAAATACTAGAGGCATAGATAAAGATAGCAAAAAGAAATCAGCAAAGAACAGCCTGGAAAACCCTACGGAATTTCGTTATAAATGTGTTTGTTTATACTCAAGGAGCATAGTAAACAAAATAAATGAATTAAACATTATGGTAGAAGATATTGACCCTCACATAATAGGTATAACTTAATCTTGGGCCACCCACGATATATCAGATGCCGAATTAGGAATGACAGGACATGTAATGTTTAGGAAAGATAGATTAGGAAGAAGGGGAGGGGGAGTTATTTTATATATTAAAGAATCCATCCAGGCTTATGAAATGAAATTAATAATAGAAGCAGAATGTGAAGAAGCTATGTGGTGTAACATAGTTACAGGAAACTCAACATTAACTGTTGGGTTAGTGTATCGGAGTCCAAACATAAGCATAGAAGAGAACGGTCAAAGAAGAAACACTTATCGAAGGAAGCCATTATAGAAAAATCAAGTACAAGCAAATTATGTGGAAGACATATAGACATACTGGAAGTGAAGAAGACTATAGCATTTATAAAGAAGCAAGCAAATCAAGCTACAGCTGAAATAAAAAATTCAAAAAGAAGCTACGAATAAAAACTAGCTATTAATATAAAACATGACAGCAAGGATTTTTATGCGTACGTTCGAAGTAAGCAGAAAGTTCAGGATAAGGTCGGTCCTCTAGAAGGTAGTGATGGAAACATAATAACAGAGGGATTCTTAATGGCAGAAAATCTAAATGAGTACTTTAGTTTGGTGTTTACCAGGGAAGATATTAGTATATTACCAGTACTTGAGACTAAGTTCGAAGGGAGAGCGTTTGACTATTTAGGACAACTAATTGTAACCCCAACAATGGTAGCTATGAAAATAAGTAGATATAGAAGTAGAATAAATCATCGCGAGGGATGATTTCTCCAAATTACTTTGAAATTAGCAACAAACTAGCACATCGTTTGTAAAGGTTCTTCAATTTGTCATTAGAGGAGGAATAGTTCCGTTACAATGAAAGAAGCAAAACATTATACCATTATTTAAAAAAGGTTCGAGAAAACAAGTCAGAGAACTATGAGACCAGTATTTTAACATGATCGCTACAAATAAAGACTAATTAAAGATCACCCGGTTGATTTTCTTTAAACAAATTGATAAACCCATCTCACCATGGGTTTTTTAAAAGCGAGGTCATGGTTAACAGATGCACAATATACAATATACAATGGGTGGTACCGAAAAGGACTTAGGGTTAACTATTAGTGCTGACATGAAGGTATCAGAGCAGGAATTCAGGAGAATGATTGAGGTGTTAAAGATGAATTGGTAATGAAAATATTGACAGAAATATATTTTTTTCACGGTCAAGGAACAGAGAAGGACTTTATTCAAAACTCATTAGGTACTCATACATACGTCATTTGACACTCATACAAACTAAACTATTAAATAGTTTAGTTTGCAACTTTTGCAAACTAAATATGTATATGCTGGACATTTTTCCAGCACACATATTAAAATGAACGCGTATTCAGTAATATAGTCGTAACAAGTTATACATTTTAACATGAATAAGAGTACGATTCCAGTCTTATGATCAATTGCCAACATTGGTGCAATTATAAGTACGAGTCGTTCAAGTAGATATTTTTGCTCACACGACTGCCGGGTACTTGTATCGAAATACGTCTCCCAGTCAAGTTACGCTTGGACCTCGACCAAAATTATCCATGTCTTATGGCAGCATTTTATAAACTGTGTCTTGCTGGGAGACGTGGACGTCAAGCGGCAGTTACACTACGGCTGCATGAAGACGATGATTATGAAGATGATGATGTTGATGACAAAGGATGAATAATCACCATACATATATTCGTCCACGGCTTACATAGGAGGATCATTCTTATAACAAATGTTCGCAAGTCAATCAAGTGGACGGCAGATGCCCAATGAATTTGCACAGTCACGTCACATTATTGTTTGTGGTGAGGCAATGACGTCAGCGAACTCGACGTTGACTTCATCGAATACGCATGAGACACGGACTTCGTCACCTCTTCGCGTTCTTTCCTTGACGACATCGAGCGGATAACGCTTCGTCGCTGATAATCAACGCGTCATTTTTACGACACGCAGACCGCATACAGAATGATTGACGCGTGACACGTAGGTCCGGGTCCCTCCTTGGCGAAGACGAAAACAGGCAACGTCGCCTTCCGCAAGTTGCACTCGCCCGGAAACAAACAACGAGAGCTGGGACGATTTGTCGCGAACTTTGAAGGTATACCGAGGTCCTTATAAACAATTTATATACAATTTGTTCACATTATAGTACAATTTCTTATAACCTTTTTAATATGGTTTTTTTGTATTACACGGACATTTTAAGCATATCATTTTGTTGTGCTTCCCAGGTGTCGCTCTGAAAAGTGAATGGATCCGGCCATGGAAATTGAACTTAGATTGGACTGGCATGTTCGTCAGTAACTCGACCCTTGTGTACGAGATAAACATCGGTAAGTAACGTCATGCCCATGTACAAGCTTTTATGTTTTATTTTTTGCAGTAACATTAAAGCTTCCATTCTATCACATCATGACGCTGTGTCGCCCAGCAAATTGTAGTTGACTTAATTATACACGCACACATACACGCACACCCCTACACGCACGCACCTACACGCACACACACATACTCACACACACACACACACACACACACACACACACACACACACACACACACACACACACACACACACACACACACACACACACACACACACACACACACACACACACACACACACACACACACACACACACACACACACACACACACACACACACACACACACACACACACACACACACACACACACACACACACACACACATACACACACGTACATGCACACATCTACACGCACGCACGAACACACACACGCGCGCACAGACATACACCTACACGCGCAGGAACGCACACACGCGCACACGCGCACACGCGCACACGCGCACACACGCACACCACACGCGCGCACGCGCACACACGCACACACGACACATGCACACACGCACAGCACACATCTACACGCACGCACGAACACGACACACGCGGCACAGCATACACGCTACACCGCAGGACACGCCACACGCACACACCGCACACCGCACACACACGCACGCACGCACACACGCACACACGCACACACGCACACACGCACACACACGCACACACGCACACACGCACACACGCACACACGCACACACGCACACACGCACACACGCACACACGCACACACGCACACACGCACACACGCACACACGCACACACGCACACACGCACACACGCACACACGCACACACGCACACACGCACACACGCGCACGACACCGCACACGCACACACGCACACGACACACGCAACACGCACACACGCACACGCACACACGCACCAGCACACGCACACACGCACACACGCACACACGCACACACGCACACACGCACACACGCACACACGCACCACGCACACGCACACGCGACACACGCACACACGCACACACGCACACACGCACACACGCCACAGCACCACGTACACAGCACACAGCACACACGCACACGCACACGCACACACGCACAAGCACAACGCACACACGCACACACGCACACCGTCGACAACGCACACACGACACGCAACACGCACAACGCAACGCACACACGCACACACGCACACAGCACACCGCAACAACGACACACGCACACGCACCAGCACACGCGCACGCAACACGCACACGACCACGCCCACGCACACACGCACACACGCACACACGCACACACGCACACACGCACACGCACACACGCACACACGCACACACGCACACACGCACACACGCACACGCGCCACACGCACACACGCCACACGCACACACGCACACACGCACACACGCACACACGCACACACGCACCACGCACACACGCACACACGCACACACGCACACACGCACACACGCACACACGCACACACGCACACCGCACACACGCACACACGCACACACGCACACACGCACACACGCACACACGCACACACGCACACACGCACACACGCACACACGCACACACGACACACGCACACACGCACACACGACACACACACGCACACACGCACACACGCACACACGCACACACGCACACACGCACACACGCACACACGC
>JAODUO010000307.1:270000-398057 GCA_025642075.2 Ridgeia piscesae | reverse complement strand
AACAACCACACCACACCCACACACACACACACACACACACACACACACACACACACACACACACACACACACACACATTATAACTGCAAGCGTTGAACAATCACATGGTGTACTGGTATATAATAAACCATGGTTATAATTATTATCTGAAAACTATGTTGTTTAAAAAAATGATAATGTACTTTAAGTACATTAAACATCACGTCTGGTAAATAACATTTCAAGCGCAGCAGTAACTGCTACAACCACATATCAGTACATATACCCTAAGGCTAAGCAACTGTATACATTATATTAATTGTAAGGTAATTTTACTTATGGAATATGAAGTTTGGTCTATCCCCACTGAACTCACGCCATCTACCAAGTCTAATGTGAAAACTAATGAATACGCGTGAAAATGAGTGCACATCGTGACTTTTGTTTAGATAAATGACAGTAATTTCAATGTTTGACCACAGGGAAATTTTGTGCAGCATACGTGTAATAAATTCACAATGTGACATTTTACTTGACAGATCAGTTGTCACTCATGGTTTATCGAGGTGTGGCCATAATAAACTGCAATACACAGTGTTTTGTTTACTCACCGTCTACTTGTTACCTGGTAGTTTCCAGTCTTTACCGCTCTGACGACAGCATTTCTCATGCGGGTGTCACTTGCCATTTATGATATATATATATATATTATATATATATATATTTATATATATGTATATATATATATATATAATATATTATAATATATATATATATATATATATATATATATATATATATATATATATATATATATATATATATATATATATATATATAATATATATATATATATTATATATATATGTATCAATATACTATATATATATATATATATATATATATATATATATATATATTTATATATATATATATATATATATATATATATATATCTATATATATATATTATATATATATATACATATTATAATATATATATATATATATATATATATATTATATATGACATATTATAATATATATATATATATTATATATACATATATATATATATATCTTTATATATATATATATATACATATATATATATATATATATATATATATATATATATATATATATATATATATATATATATATATATATTGGTTCCCGTCCACCCACTTTTAAAACCGGAGCGACGCCCCTGCGCTCATGGAGCTATATCACGCTTGCGTAAGTTCTATGTGGTAATACCGTCGACTCAGGCCTGATCGCCTGAGAATTCCATTTATATTGCGAAGACATAGTTATATGGAACATGCAGGTAGGCCTGTTGAGTTGTTTATTTGACTATCCTTTTGAATACCCAAAAACGCCACACGGGGAAATACGTAGCTTATAGTTTGGCATTTGACATTCACCTGTGGGACCAGTGGCGTTTCTACGGTTGGACCAGTGGTAATTGTTTTATTGATGCATGCTTACTGGAGAGTCACGCGTACATTAGGATTTCTGGAATTTTCTCAGAATAAGAATTTGATGAATGACAAATATAAACTGACAACGCGGAGGATTATTTTGCGACAGGGTAGTCTAAACCTGTCCTAATATCATGTCGAAGCAAAGCATCTTACAGGAAAAGTTCTATTCGTAAAGGAAAACGTAAATGGTTTGACAAAAACATTACATTATAGTCGGACGCTACATATGATTGAAGGACTACTCTTCTCATTAATTATTTTGTCACCCGGATATAAAATAAAGGAAAACATAAAAATTATCAAAGATATTTTGTAGCGAAAGATCAAACGTTACCATTCACTTATTGTATACTTTGTCAGTGCTTATTAATTACGACCACGATGAAAACATCGCAAGATCGTTACTACTTCGCAGCGCTACGAAGCTACTCAGGGAGAGAAATAAAACCCAGTTCAATTATGCAGGCAGCTGAAGTATTACACAGAATCAAACAAGCGGGATTTGTTACACTAACTAGATAATTGTTTTTATTTCCATTATTATGAGTTCAATTAAGTGGCACTTGAGACCGACACACTTTACGTGGTATTGGTACCTCCCCCGTATTGATGTGGAGGCAGGGGTTCATTTGGTGTGTCTCACCCAAACTGATTGACTGCCGTAATTAAAAGGAGGTAGCCAGCTCCTCTGCCCTGAATTGGCTGAGCAGTAATTTGTAACGGGAAATCTGTGGTCAAGAACGCGGGAAAGTTAAACATCAAAGGGTATTGCAGTTAACTCGGCTCGCCTCGGCAATAATATTGTCAATCACTGTTGTTTTGAAACTAGATGTTTTGTTTACCTTTTTAAACATGTTGCAGGCGGAATCTTTCAAATTGCGAATATTGTTTCGAGCTCAATAAAGTAACTAAACGCAGTACATTGGCAGTCAGTAAACTTTCAACAGGTTGTAGTCACAAAAATGTAATATTAAATGAAAACATAAAGCCTAGGAGCTGGCACCCTCGCTTTATCAAAGTAGCTGACTGTGTGAGTCAACATCACTGACTAGACGCTGCAGGGGGTCAACTGCCGTCACGTAATCTATGTGGATTTTGCGGAAAAATTGACCACGTTTTACCATAGTAAATACTAGACAGTAAATACTAGGTGTATTATACACAATACTGCATTTTACTTTCGTGAATATCAAGTACGTTTTACTGTGGTTTACTACAGTTAATATTTTTTACTATTATTCCCCATGGTGAAAGCATGGCAAATTGTACTACTATGGTTTAAGCTATACAATTATTTTACATTTGACTGTGTTTTACTATAGTAAATACTAAACGCTAAATATTATACGTACTATATAAAATACTGCATTTTACATTTGTGAATATCTAGTACGTTTTACTGTGGTTTACAACAGTGGATTTTTTAAATTATGATTCCCTATGGCGAAAGCATGGCAAATTGTAATACTATGGTTTAAGCTCTACAATTATTTTACCATGAATTTATCATCGTTTTCCAAAATAACCTCGGATATCCACCGCCGTGATGGAAACTATGTGTGTTTTGCGGGATATTTGACCATGTTTTACACTTTTACCATAGTAAATACTAGATAGTAAAAATACTACAGGTGTACTATATAAAATACTGCATTTTACTTTTGTGAATATCAAGTATGTTTTATTATGGTTTAGTAGAGTTAATACAACATTAAATGTTGTATTTCACTATAGGAATTCAAAGCGTGGTAAGATAATAATAGGGCCTATAATTTTACCATAGATTTTGTAATAGTTTTCTATAATAACAGATGTATTGTAATTCATAGAACTTTACGATTACAAGTAAAACACCACTCGTGTAAAACACCACTCGTGTAAAACACCACTCGTGTACACACACACACACACACACACACACACACACACACACACACACACACACCACACACACCACACACACACACACACACACACACACACACACACACACACACACACACACACACACACACACACACACACACAACACACACACACACACAGACAGACAGACAGACAGACAGACAGACAGACAGACAGACAGACAGACAGACAGACAGACAGACAGACAGACAGACAGACAGACAGACAGACAGACAGACAGACACACAGACAGACAGACAGACAGACAGACAGACAGACAGACAGACAGACAGACAGACAGACAGACACAGACACAGACACACACACACACACACACACACACACACACACACACACACACACACACACACACACACACACACACACACACACACACACACACACACACACACACACACACACACACACACACACACACACACACACACACACACACACACACACACACACACACACACACACACACACACACACACACACACACACACACACACACACACACACACACACACACACACACACACACACACACACACACACACACACACACACACACACACACACACACACACACACACACACACACACACACACACACACACACACACACACACACACACACACACACACACACACACACACACACACACACACACACACACACACACACACACACACACACACACACACACACACACACACACACACACACACACACACACACACAAACACACACACACACACACACCATACATAATATATATATATATAATATAATATATATATATATATTTTTAATATATTTATATATATATATATATATATATATATATATATATATATATATATATATATAAGCGGTGATTACTATGGGTCTATTATGTACGATATAAAGACAACGCGCCTAGGTAGTCCAATGCTATCACGCTGCTTACGCCAGCGAGAAAATGCAGCCGCACGCGTGTTGCGTTATCTGTACACTCCAGTCGTGTTACTGAAATATCTCGCCCAGTGACGCCTAGATATGTACACTGATAATGTGACGAGTCATGAAAATAAATCCGATGACGGTGTCACGTGGGTTCATCTACCTCACTGATGTTGAACAAAAACTGTCTACGCAAAGTAGCAATAGACCGGTAGAGGGTGGTTAAAGTATTGGCGTAGTGAGGTATTCGCTCAGACGTTTTCGCGCTAGTGTGTTGAATACGCTCCCAACACGAGGTCGAACGGAAGAGCTGTCGAGACTCGAGTTTGATCTCGATGTCAGAGCGACTCCATATTGGTTTTTCATTCGACACGTTAAACAGTTTTGCTAACGACACTGTATTTGATTAACTGATCATAAGTCGGCACACCTTTTTAATTGGCAATAAGACTAGCCGATCTGTAGTTTGCAAGCAGTCATTGAAATTAAAATATATAATATTATGCGCGAATCGAACTTGTGGGAAATGGAAAGGAGAAGTGTAATGATCACCGAAATCACCGTGAAGTCAAATTTTGCATGGCATCAAGGTGAGTAGCTTAACTTCGCTAAAATATGTTTTTATGCGACTTGTGTATTACATTGCTCGCTCCTATGCTGTCGAAAATGGCGACTGCGGTAGCCACGTGACCTCAACATGATTGACAGGTGACGTGCGTCAACGTCGACAGAACGCGTGACTATTATTAGCACGTCAGCAGTTTACAAGTGCATTCGCTAACTCCAGTACTAAGTTACTAACGTCACTTGCTCATGATGCGAGTGCGGTAGCTACCAAACCGTTATAGAGTATTGGGATCATGAGTATTGTAAGATAACTTACTATAAATGCATAGTCACTGCTAAATGAGAACCATATTATACTGAATAAAATGTAAAGACTAGTTACGTGGTCGCCAACACGCCACCCAATCGCCAATACACAAGAGCCACTGAGTGGTGGGTCAGATAGCGTCACGGCCACGGCTGTGAGTGAGTCACAGCGTGCTCAAAATAAACAGTTCATTGGCCACGCCAAAGCCAGGGAAAGGGTAGAAAAGAAAACATTCAGCCCTGTTATATAATAATAATATAATAACAAATAACAGTATTTGTCTACGCCATATCTCTAGCAATAAAACCATTCAGAGGCGCATTACACTTTACATGAATATACAAATGAATATTAAAATAAAAACATAGAGAGAGACGTAGTTGTAAAATAAATAGATCAGTAAAAAATGTTCAATATAAATAAATAATATTAGTCTTAATAATACTAAAATACTAATACTGATAAATAATAGTTAATTATATTACAATTTAAAAATAAATACATAATAAAATAGTTGATAAATAGTAGATATTAAAATATTATATATTACAAATAAATAATAGTTAATTATATTACAATAAAAAAAATAGTTGATGAATAGTACATATTAAAAATGTTCGGATATTATAAAATTGTTCTTTTACAGGGAAAATGCTCTTTTGAAAATGCCAATGTTCTTGGCAACAGTGGACACTGACACAACAGTATCACCAAGTTCTATGTGCGGCATAGACAGTCTTCCATAATCTATTTTGTTATTAATAGTTTTAAGATTTGCATTAAATTTGATTAATACATCATTAACATTTCAGTATTGTTCACAAGTGAATATAATTGTTAATACTGGAATAAACATGTTTATTTTAATAAGCCTGAGATGGTTTGCAATTTTAAAATTGCATTATTAAAACTGTAAAAAAAATCATTCAATTTTTGACAGCTCTGACCAAATTACACCTAATAACACCTGATTGACCAAACTTCCCGCAAACAATTACTTGATGGATCATGCAATTTCAAGTCTCTTTAGTGCCGCATCAGTATATGAATACTTCCAAGAGTAAATATTGCAAATACTTGCAATACTTGTTAATAGTATTTTTCTCTCTAAGGTATAGTAAATACAAACAATAATATTGTTTTTTTTTGGTAAAAGTATGGTGAAATACCTGTCAGATATTGTGAATACTTAGGAATACCTTTGCAATCAGTGATATATCTAGTGGTAGTATATACACCTGGTAGATTATATGTAGAGCAATACTTAATAATAACAATAATACTAATAATTACTTATTGACTTGTAAAAGTATTTAGTAAAATGTAAGTAGATTCCATAAATCATTATACTGACAGTAAAACCACCCATGCAGATACTCCAGTCTCACCTTCTGTGCTCATTCACTTCCTCAGAACATTGGTCTCTGGTCTACTAATTCATTCACTTCCTCAGAACATTGGTCTCTGGTCAACTAATTCATTCACTTCCTCAGAACATTGGTCTCTGGTCTACTAATTCATTCACTTCCTCAGAACATTGGTCTCTGGTCTACTAATTCATTCACTTCCTCAGACGGTTGGTCTCTGGTCTACCAATTCATTCACTTCCTTAAACTGTTGGTCTCTGGTCTACTAATTCATTCACTTCATTAAACTGTTGGTCTATGGTCTACTAATTAATTCCCGTCCTCAGACCATTGGTCTATGGTCTACTAATTAATTCCCTTCCTCAGACCATTGGTCTATGGTCTACTAATTCATTCACTTCCTCAGACCATTGGTCTATGGTCTACTAATTCATTCACTTCCTTAAACCGTTGGTCTCTGGTCTACTAATTCATTCATTTCCTTAGACATTTGGTCTGTGGTCAACCAATTTATCCACTTCCTTAAACCGTTCATCTCTGGTATACTAATTCATTCACTTCCTTAAACCATTGGTCTATGGTCTACTAATTCATTCACTTCCTTAAACCATTGGTCTATGGTCTACTAATTCATTCACTTCCTCAGACCGTTGGTCTATGCTCTACTAATTCATTCACTTCCTTAAACCGTTGGTCTATGGTCTACTAATTCATTCACTTCCTCAGACCGTTGGTCTATGCTCTACTAATTCATTCACTTCCTTAAACCGTTGGTCTCTGGTCTACTAATTCATTCATTTCCTTAGACATTTGGTCTCTGGTCAACCAATTTATCCACTTCCTTAAACCGTTGGTCTCTGGTATACTAATTCATTCACTCCCTTAAACCATTGGTCTCTGGTCTACAAATTAATTCACTTCCCTATTAGACCATTGGTCTCTGGTCTACTGATTCATTCACTTCCTTACACTGTTTGTCTCTGGTCTGGTAATTCATTCACTCCCTTAGACCATTGGTCTCTGGTCTACTAATTCATTCACTTTCTTAGACCATTGGTCTCTGGTTTACTAATTCATTCACTTCCTTAGACAATTGGTCTCTGGTCTACCAATTCATTCACTTCCTTAGACCATTGGTCTCTGGTCTACTAATTCATTCACTTCCTTAGACCATTAGTCTCTGGTCTACAAATTCATTCACTTCCCTATTAGACCATTGGTCTCTGGTCTACTAATTCGTTCACTTCCTTAGACCATTGGTCTCTGGTCTACTAATTCATTCACTTCCTTAGACCGTTGGTCTATGGTCTACTAATTCATTAACTTCCTTAGATCATTGGTCTATGGTCTACTAATTCATTAACTTCCTTAGATCATTGGTCTATGGTCTACTAATTCATTAACTTCCTTAGATCATTGGTCTATGGTCTACTAATTCATTCATTTCCTTAGACCATTGGTCTCTGGTGTACTAATTCGTTCACTTCCTTAAACCATTGGTCTCTGGTCTACTAATTCATTCACTTCCTTAGACCATTGGTCTCTGGTCTACTAATTCATTCACTTCCTTAAACCATTGGTCTCTGGTCTACTAATTCATTCACTTCCTTAGACCATTGGTCTCTGGTCTACTAATTCATTCATTTCCTTAGACCATTGGTCTCTGGTGTACTAATTCATTCACTTCCTTAGACAAGTGGTCTCTGGTCTACTAATTCATTCACTTCCTTAGACAATTGGTCTCTGGTCTACTAATTCATTCACTTTCTTAAACCATTGGTCTCTGGTCTACTAATTCATTCACTTCGTTAAACCATTGGTCTCTGGTCTACTAATTCATTCACTTCCTTAGACCATCACAGTCCATCACAGCCACATGACAGCCTGCATAGGGTAGTGGATATTTACTGGGGTTAATATTGAGGGGCAGTGCCGGGAGCTTCAGTTCAGCAATCTGCTGTCGGTTCAGTCTCTGCCATGACCTCAAAAAATGGGGGGGGACGGTGGTGTTGAGATTTTTGTGACTTCAAAAAATGTTGTGACGATGTTCTCCCATTTTGCCTCGACAGTCTGGTCATGACATTTGAGGATGGGGGATGGGGTGCTGTCGACAACGTTCAGGGATTACGTTATCAATAATTTTGGCATGAATAAACAAGGAGTGCATGGGTGTTGACTATTTTTTACCAACATTTATTATTTTTTCTTCAAATTTTAGACCATCAGGAATGGTGATCACCCACAATAAAATACTCAAACTCAATATTGGTGGCTAATCCCTCTTCTATCAACATTGGATGCGTAGCCCAGAGTTCTCAATCATTTGAATTATGGAAGTCTGTGAAGGATGTCTTTCCAGTAGGTCTGTTGTGATATGTGAGAGCCTCGATCTTCTCATTGCCCACCTGCATTTTAAGGGAAAAGGGACTATGACTTTCGGCTTGCGTAATTGTCTCAAATGTATATTTTTCTGCAATTTCATTTCTGCAGTATCATTATGTCATATAAATTAAAATTACGTTAGCAATACATCAATAATTACTTAATATCTTAGCAAATGTGATATCAACATTAAGCTTACAAATTCATAGAATCCAAACATGTACAAAAGTCAGTGTCACAATTTTGCAATTTAGTATTCACTTTACCGTGATACCACTCTGACCTTGAATTTAGTTTTACTAAATGCCCTTTTGATGAATGATAAAAAATTATTGAGATAAATTATTTAACAAATTTAATGTAGCATGAAATAAAACTGTAACAACAATATTTAGAAATGGCATTAGATATCCTAAAAACAAATTATATATCAACATTATAACTACACAACCGCTATACCATAAACATACAATATTGTTGGTTTAACATTAGTCTATTAGATATGCAGAAATGGTTGATGATTTTTTAATTAAGATTGATAAACTATGCTAATAAATGGTAGCTATGAATGATTAAATAATATATAAAGACATGTCCTGTAAAAGAATGCACAATATAATCACTGTGACTGAATAGTAAAATTATGAAACTACAACATGTAAAAGTAGAACTATTTAACCATGTAATTAATCATGATATATCCAGCAGCAATGCATGCAAACAAATCTAAGAATAAATCTCATAAACAATTGAAATGTAAACATGCATATATGTACTGAGTTTGTTATGGTTTAATTCCATTTGTAAGACTTGTGGCAATTACCCTTGGGAATAGTCATTGCATGTATTGTACATGTGTACTCAATTTTCCTTTTTTTTTGAAAAGTGGTGTTCGGGTGGGTGTGGACGTGTGGTCAGTCCAATCCAGTTGTTGGATTATTAGAATTGTACACAAGTTACAGCATATGTGAGGATATAAAATACTCTTTAGAGTTCTGTAAACTTTACTAGTAATACTTGATAGTAGATACGTGTTTTTTTTTACTTTACCAGTTAGATGTAGTTTCACAATCATTTTTCATTCATAATTACATGACGGAGAGGCATTCTTTAGTTTTGTATGGACTATCTGTGACATAAACGGCTACGTTAACCACATTACTATACAATAACACGCCAACTGAAGCGGCGTGTTTTTGCCACAAGGACGCAGCCAGGCACGCGTTGGACGCACTTCAATCAGCAAGCATTTCGCGCCGATCCTATTCGGCAGCTCATTGGTCGATTTAAACGACATCGATAAATATGCATGAGTCGGCGGCCGTCTTTGGGGTTGGAGCAATTGGCCAATAATGGTACCCCTCTAGGAAGCAATGACGAACCCGCGCGTTGTGGCGATCACTTCAGTTGTCGTGGTTTGAACAAGGAGGGGTAGTGTTTTACGATATAGTAGGCGTCTACAGAAGCTTCGTAAACAAAAATGGAGAAGAGGATAGAGTTGGAAAAGCGAGGCAGAGCTGCAGAAGAGGTTGGCATACATTTATTTTATCTAGATTTACATGTGGTTGTATTTGTTTACGAGTATGCAGCAGTACAAGATGATGCTAGCGAATGAAGCGGACCCATGTCCATGACGTTGACCGCACGTGTACTTCCAGCCGGTCGAACAGCACTAATATTTTTACAGGCATATTTAAAAATGAAATATGACCACTGGTCGTTGATAATGTTATATCCAGTTATTTATATGCGGACGGTCATGGCGTAGTACCCGCACAATAAGCCAGTCGAGTCGTCCTAAAAACTTTCGAGAGCCGTACTGCATTCACATGGCTCTCAAATATGGCGCCCTTTTACTCGAGCCTCAGAATTACTGAATCCATCCGATGGCGCACAGCTAGGTTATAAGCATGTTGAATAAACACAAATCAGTTGTAAGATGTATGTGTTATTATGATGTGGTACTGGCACGAAGACAGCTGCTCTGTTGTCACCTGGTCGATCGTGTGTTGATGTGTTTTGTACAACGATGCTGGGCGTCGTTGTTGGCATTGCTGTGTCAACAAGCATATCGCGCGCGTTTCGCAGCCTTTTGCTTGTATGCAACTACCGAAGGTGGATGTAAAGAAATCACAACCCACAAGGATGTCATGGACTACATGACCAGTACTATTTATTCAATGTGCAGTATATAAAAACACAGAACATCGATTTTATGTGGCGGTGGTTGGGAAGCCATTTTGTACTTGTAGTAGGATGTGCTCTTCAATGACACTAGAGGCAAGGCAGGATAATCTTTACTAAATGTTGCTTTAAATTGTGGTATTATCTGTCCATATCATTGTATTAAAATGTGTTGACATTTCAGTTGTTAATTATTTTAGAGCATGTGTCTGAGTTGGTCAATACTCAACATTGTAATACATATTTACGCCATATTGAATAAGTTGAGCAACCGCCAATATTCATTTACGTCGATATTTGTGTGTCACAACATACAGACACACTGCAAACTCTACTTTAGAACTGTGCCCCAGCTATGTATTTGTACTTTTTCTAGGAAGTTGAATAGCGCGTAGCTACAACGTCAGGTGCACGATGCCAGCGTGACCCAGTTATCGGCCGGCGGCAGGCAGGCCTACGGCGCCGCTGCTAAACTAGATGCCATGGCCCGCGCGTGCCTTGTCACGGATCTTCGGCAGAATTGTGCTAGTTTTCCATGTTATCCAATTTATTCAACTGTTATATGTATTAATAAAAATATGAGAGCTTTTGCGTGATACAGTTTTGAAACTGGTATGACGGCAAACATTATTGCAAATTATTTTCTAAACGATGCGTCGTCATTCACTGGGTTGAAAACATCCGCCATATTGGCTTCGGAACGGCGTTTTGCGCGTTTGTCAAATGCGCTAATTACGCAATATTGGTCCGTCGAATTCAGATTGTAGCGGAGATTTTCGTCACTGTAACACAAAATTCGTTCAGTATCAAAGATACCAACCTATAAGCTCCACTATTTTTTACTAATTCGTGGTGATACTGCGACATCATGATCGACACGACCAACGCCGCGCCATACTTCCTTTGTTCTGGCATTGGCTGGGCTTCGTGTGGAGCATTACGTTTCCTTGGTGGACAAACAACGACATTTTTCCGGATTGCAATTATTTCAGATACTTGATTTAGGGTAGTTAGTATTAATGATTAGTCTCAATTTATAAGACACGTTTTAAAATTGACATGCGGCACCGAGTTGAGATAGCATTACCTATGCATAAATTATTATAATGAGGTCACCTGGTTGTGCTGTTTCTGACCGCGTACGAAAAGTTGCAGATACAGTGTAATTTAAATGGTTGTATTTTGACAGTATCCTATCAGTTTAATAATAATAATAATATATATCATGCATGTAAACCTAATTTAGAGACACGTTGGGTAGTTGACTATATGAGTTTATATATGTATTTTTTTTACATATTCTTAAAAGTGAATTAACAATTATTTCACAGTAAATATATTATTAGTCGTAGAGACAATAACCAGAGTTGAAGGTCCTGCAATTTAAGACATTTGCAGGCAGGGTTGGGTTAAATATATGTATGTATTTTAATATCCAAATTTGGTGTATTTGAATTGAAAATCACACAAGGGTGCGCATTAAACTATAATGGAAACACAGTACACATATTTGAATCAAAATGGCAATATATTTGAATTGAATTTTTATTTGATTTGAAATCTAGAAAAGATATTTATTTGATTTGGGTGATTTATACTTGATTGCAGAATGTGTATTTGGACCCAATCCTGTTTGCAGGTGATGTTTGTAAATTACAAGAACATAATATAATGACATTGGATGTAAATCAATTACTTAGCAGCAGCAGCATCATCTTTTTGATCATTTCTGCATGCTGTAATCATATAATGTACTGTTTGACATGTTGTAGATCAAAGAATTGAACCTGGATAACTGCCGTGCTACACAGATCACTGGTCTGACAGAAGCATTCACCAACCTAGAGTCACTCAGTTTGATCAATGTAGGGCTGACGACATTGAAGGGATTCCCCAAATTGCCGAACTTAACAAAGGTATGTGGAGCTACCAAAAGAAACAGTTTTAGATATTACTTACTTGATTTTTGGTAGAACGTTTTAATTTCTGGTATTCGTTTGCATGTGATCACAAGAGTTAAGTTCAAATAAATTTACACAATTGTCAGCTGTGTGTTTAAGTAGTTATTAGTGCAGTGAAGAGTAAAGCCATTTATGCGTTGGTCTACTATGTTATTTTTTCATGATTTAATCTATGCAACAAATGCTTTTTTAAGTAATACATTTATAGCTCATTAAGGAGCTCCACAAGACAATTAAGTCTCGAATAACTGTGTTTCAGCTTGAGCTCAGCGACAACAGAATATCGAGTGGCCTGAACTTACTACAGGGCTGTGCCAACTTGCAGTACCTGAACCTGAGTGGAAATAAATTGAAAGATATTGAGACATTAGAGCCACTGGTGAGTGTACATAGCGATTGTATGAGAGCACAGTGGTCTGTGTGTTAGCGGTTGCAAGTGATGACTATCTACGATCCAATTCTGAATCAAACGTGTGGCACACTGTTTCTGACTGATGCAACTGCAGTGTAGTGAGTTATCACAGGAAGTTTATAACAGTTCACAGTGTTATTCTAACACAGTGATAACATCTGGCAGTGGACTATGGTTCAGAATATTGTTTTTTTACTGTGCAATGCAGCCGTGTTTACTCATCGGACTGATAATGTAAACATAAATTAATTAAATAAGTTCATCGAAAATAACGTTAAGAGGTGCCATAATTTTGCTACGGCTGTTCTTCTGTTTTGAACTCACAGAAGGACTTCAAAGACTTGAAGAACCTAGATTTGTTTAACTGCGAAGTAACAAATATAGAGAACTACCGTGAGAAGGTGTTTGAGTTGCTCGAGACACTGCAGTTCCTGGATGGCTATGATCGCAACAACGTGGAGGCTGATGGGGACGAGGATGAAGATGAAGATGAGGATGGAGAGGACTCGGATGAGGATGGTTAGTCATTACTCTTCTGACTAACATCATCATTATTTCTATGTGGTTTGTATATTACGGTTGGCAAACATAGTAACCATGAGAACATTGTCAGTTTTTCTGGGTTCTGTTCTACTATAACTGGCATTTCCTGATGATGTTAAAGATGTCTTATGGAATGATATACCGTTTGCTGTATTTATGAAGTTTTATTGCTGTTGTTATGGCTGTTATTTTTTATCATCCACAAACAAGTCTTAAATATGTTAGCCTCATTTAATAGTTTTATAGCTAGTTGCTGAAGATGAGTGTAAACATAGATTATTAGTTACCTCTGCCTCTCTTGGCAGTGGTCAAGATATATTCTATTCATATATATTCTATTCATTTATGGAATCCATTGCCTGTATCACATTCTAATGTCAGATGCCTTCAAAGCCTGCATGTTACTTCTCTTCCAACAGATGATGATGAAGATGGAGATGGAGACGATGTAGTAGATGTTGATGAGGATGACGACGATGATGACGACGACGAGGATGGTGAAGATGATGATGAAGGGGAGGTTGGTCTCAGCTATCTGGAGAAGGAAAATTTGGAAGTTAGTCAAACTATGTTTCTAGACCATGATGCAGACCCCAGGATCCATTGATGCAGGCCTGCTTGCCGTGTAGTTTTGGGTGTAGTTCACTTGCAGAAGCAACTGCACTACTGTGTCCTGGGGTCTGAACATCTGTTTGTAGTTGTAGTAAGATGTTGTATGTCGATAGCTCACTGTGTTGTTAATGATTGTCTTGTGGTAACTGATAAAGGTTTTTCTCGTTTCAAATGTTTATTTGTTGCATATATGTGTTAAATGCATGAATACAATTTGTTTACGATAAACCTTAACAAATATAATTGTTTCTCCCAATGTTGATGGTTCTAAAACATATGTATAGACATGTTGCTAAACAACAAATGGGCATTAGTGCTTTCAATGTCGAAATGAAGGTGATGTATCATGGTGACTTGCTGTTGTTGATTAATTGTGGTGTACCTGTAGCAGTGACACGATGTCTAATGCTGTGATGTATTTGCAGGAGGAAAGTGAAGGCGAAGAGTTTGAAGGCGGTGCTGGTGAAGATGAGGAAGATGAGGAAATAGATGAAGAGGATGCAGAGAGTGGAGACGGTATGTACCAAAGACAATGTCTATGTTTGTGGTTGTAATCTCCGTATCTCTAATGCATGTCAACTACATGCTAGACTGGTTTGTACAACATGTGGATGGGTAAATTTTATTACAGTGAAATAACACTGGCATCAAGCAAATGGAGAAAAGGAATTGTCATCATTGTTTCTCAGAATATTTCTGTTGTGTTTTGTTCAACAAATAAACACTGGTTCAAGTCGGGTTACAAAACTTGAGTTTTTACTTTCTCGTTCTGTCGTTTTGCAGACGAGCAGCGAGGCGTGAAGAGGAAACATGAAGAGGATGGCGAGGGAGACGGTGCAGAATGAGACGCCCCCTGGTGGCGATTTTTGTACAGAGACTCGTCTATATGATAATGACTCTTGGCCCAGAGTAACTGGCAGCGAATGAAATGCAGGTAGACAGCGACGGTGCTGTCAGTTGGCAGTGACGGACGGAGTGCTGCGCGTGGTGGGATGGTGGCGCCACAGCGTGGTGCACGGCCGCTGTGTCGCTAGCGCCGCCCCGTTCTGCACATTGTAGATAGTTCTTAAGCCGACACCGTGTATACTTGTTTTTAGTAAGCATCGTTTCATGTCTCTGTTATTATTGGCGCCCGAGTGAGGGCGCGCGTGTCATGTTTAAATGGTCCGTGTCGTCAGTCACCTTATTTCCATTGTGTATATTTTCATCATGAGATGCCCTTCCTTGCGGCTGCTTTGTATTAGTGTGCACTGTTGGACGGACTGAGCTATGACCAACCTGATGAGTGTGTGTCACGTCGGCCCGAGGCACTACCAATTTTGTGTTCGGTCCGTGATTGGCCCAAGGGCTACCAGTGTTATATTATTATTGTGCGTTGTTAGTCTGACAGGACTACTAACATTGCATTAGTGTACAGTATCGGACTGCCAGCATTTGTGTGTCGGGTAGGCTTGGAACGATTCTGTGTTAGGACAGAGATTGACCGAGTAGCTTCAGGACTGTTGAAGAAGATGGGTTGACTTAGCCTTGTAAGCCCAAAAGAACTGTTGGATTGATGCAACTGTTGTTAAGGTCTCCACTTTACTGTTGATATACTGATTTCCTCATGTTTGGGGGGTGGGGTAGGTTAAAGAGATTGGGCAGTCTTGACGCAGCGTCCGAAGATGGTTGTACCATTCCATAAGGTGGAGAATGCGTTGAAACTAAGCCAATGTGTGGCGTGATGTCTAGTTAGATGTGTACTGCAAGCAGGCATTCTGTTAATGACACGTGGACGTTTTGTACAAGGATTATTTGGTGAAATTGTGATTTATGGAATGCTGCCGTTGATAAAACGTTGATAAATACAGCAAGCAGTGACTGCTTGTAATATGCACATTGCGTGTTTATTGTGGTCAGTTCTGTTCACGTAAACGGATTGTCGTTTTTCTCTGTGATCACAAACTAGGTGATTGCAGGGGAGATCTACTGTAGTGAAGTTACATATCCAACATAATTTTATACTTACTGAATTGTGCAATTATTATTTTTTATCTGTATCATATACAATCTTTTGCATACAAAATTGCAAGTTGTATTTTTTAACATAGCTAAGGTATTGTTTTCAACAATAAATGTCCTAGAATATGATTGTATAAACAACGTGGTTATTTTACAGTTTTAATATTTATACTTGCAACATTTAACTACCAATTATATAGTTCAACCTTGTGTATATTCAACAAATATGTAACTGTATTGCAGTTGTTTTTATTACCAGTATATATATATAAATATAGTACAGTGGTAGTTATCACGTATGTTCTGTTTATGTCCAGGCAAGTACAAACCTTTTCAATTAACTCTAACACATACATATGCAATACGATTTCCACAAAAGTCCCACTTTCTGATCATTCGCTAGCACTTTAGCAATCCAACATTTTATTGAAATCGCTTCCAAAATAGGCGCAGTTAAATGCTAGAAGTTAAGAACATAGTTGAAATATGGATAACGGTATATATATTTTTTGGAAATTCTTCAATTTGCATGTGAAAAGGTTCCTGAAGTCTGAACTAATGGTTGAACCTTACGGATCACTAGGCGGCGGTGATACGCAACTTGGGTCTGTAACGTATTCGCGTTCTTTACGCGCGGCCGCGCTGTTTAATTTGTGTTAATTTTTGAGGTGTTTTAGTCGCACTTGTATAACTATAAGGCATATCTACAAACCTTTATATCATGAATGAATGAATGCGGCGTCATGAGGTAACGGGACGCTGGCGGTTAACGGCGCGAGTTGCGTAATGGCGCGTGGTTTGTTACATATACGTCACAATCGGAATTATTCGCCGACGCCACCGCCAGGCGTTGCCAATAATATTGTAAATGGCATGATATCTGGAGTAAATAGTTAAAATGTCTGCATAAATTTGACACTTTAACAACTTTCCCTTAGGTTTTTGTTATGAAGATAATCTTTTTAAGCCAGACTTTCAACGAAATAATTTCTATATGTGGAAAAACACGTGTTCAGGTAGCCATTTTGGTGATCGTTGACGGAGTTTACTAGGCAGCCATTTTTCTAAGCAAACACAATAAACGAATAACACAACAGCAGCCTGAATGTGTGTTATTTATCTTGTTTTGTTGAAATTCTGGTTTCGGAAGATTATCTTCATAACAAAAAAACATTCAGAAACAATAATGTAGTTTAGACCTTTATAACCGCTGGCAGGTTAAAATGGGAAAACTTGACGGGAGGACACGCGCATAATTTTGATTGTGGCTAAACACATTTATACTGGGTCCGTCTGGTTTGCTTATCTTGTAAATAGAATAGCTATTCATCACGTGTCTACTAGGCAAAAGCATCAGTGTATCAAAAAGGATGTTGAACCCACGTTGACCGTTAGAACATAATTAATCGTTGACAAATTCTTACACCGTGTAGAGATCATCCGTTTCCAAACAACTGTTTGTAAAAAAAACCCGAATCTAACCTTTGGAAACGTGCTTGCTCTGTAGCGGCGCCAGCAATGTGAAATCTCCCTTTCACAATTAAACCTTTCGTAAAGACTTGAAACAAATTGTTGGACATTTGTGTTCCGCCATACATTTTCGGCGGTTCCATGCTCCAATGACGCCTCTACCATTGCCCGCCCGTCTCTGTTTATGATAGAAGTGTTACAATGATCTAAAATTACTCAGGCGGCCTACTTACTTTGTTGTTCTCCTACAATCCTAGTCGCCAGGGGTGAGGCTAGCCAGGGTTCCGTTAGTTGTCTTTTTCTCTCACTACGTTCTCTGCCAACAGCCTCTAGTACCCGTCATCTTTTGATCTTGTTCTCGCGCAGTCTTCTGTCGCAATCTCGGTCTTCCTCGTCGTCTCCATGTTCACGCCACCTTTCTGGGCAACTGCTCTACCATTTGTTCACCATCAATACTCGTCACGTGACCGGCCCATTTCAACCTATTTCTTCAGTCTACCTCGATCCACCGTCGGTTCCTCCATTCGTCTCTTATCGGGTATGGTGGTCGCGCGGTAGAGCGTCGCACGTCATTCGAGGGGACGGTGGTTCAATCCCACCTACCGCCGTTTCAAAACTTAGGCAATTTCGTTCACCCCACATTTGCCTGTGTCTTTCGGAAGAGACACTCAGAGCTGGTGGTCCTATCTGGTTTATATGCCAGGGGAAGTAAAAGATCTCACACAGCGGGTTAATCTGTAATCTGTAGTGGACTCACTAATTCTAGAGAAGGATAACTCCTGCGTTAGCACAAGTTTGGGCTGTTTGGAGGAAACCACCCGAGACTCACTCGCGATTCTTCTTACTGTTTTCGCAAATCCGCACATTCTGCTGTTTCTATGTTATAGTGCCATCGTCTGTATATAACAACATTTTGACATAAAACTTACGTCTTAAAAGATGTCATGCAGCCTTAGTAATGAACATGATATGATATTTATTCTGCCCATTGGCATTGGGGGAAGGTTCGCGGAGATCACAACATTAGTGACGTACATGTGTACACGTGTACGGCGAGGTTTGCTTACGTCACAATCAACATTCACGCACACATACATAATATTATAATTGCCGCCAATATAGACGTTGCAGGTAATTATGGTAATATAATAATAACTAACTTCTATGGCGTCAGAATCCGAGCTCAGTGGCGCAACAAAACCTGTAAAATCTACCTAACGTTTTTTCCACAACGAATACAACTTATTGGAAGATACGGAAAATGTGTACGATGGAATATCGGGACATTCCGCATGCTAAGCAACAGGTCACGTAATGAGTGTCAATGGACACAGTACGACGCGGTTTGGTCATCCTCATGCGCAATGTTTAGGATGTGAACGGTTCATTGTATTGGGATACCCATCGTGTATTGGAGGGGGGCCATCCGACAACCAAACTGAGTGCGCGTGTGTATATATATATATATACTGTACATATAATTCAAGCCCAACTTGCTTAAAATGAATTATATATTAAAATTAAGCTGTATATATAGATACATATTATATAATTTTAAAACCCAACTCGCTTAACATAAATACGGACATGACAACCAAGATCACTGACAAATACAGCAACAAAACTATTCACAGAAGGCATCAAAGATAGTAAGAGAGAAACGACACATTATTAGAGACACAAATCATTAGCCCCTACATAATATCCACCTGTAGCCGGCCACCACATTCCTCACGGCACATCTCTCAAAGACGATGACAAATACCAATATGAAACAATAATTAGACATTCCTACCTTAACATAGATGATGTGGCTTTGGCGTTCAACCAATAACTTCACAATATGTAATGTTGCTGCTTATTACAATTTATAAATTCACTATAGGAAGTGGCATTTACCCAGTGCAAAATCGACTAGATTAATTGCTTTGGTTATAGTGAGGGTTACAGTTGGGGCAAACGCTTGGAGGAAAGTCAAAGGGTTCATGTGATGGGAGATAGATACATATCACGTAAACTAGTGACCTAGAAAGTGGGACAAGAATGGAGAAAAAGAGCAACAGATAAACGGAACTCGTAGAGAAGTTAGTAAGAATAAAAATGATGTTGTGAAAAGAACAAAGGCAATTTTAACCTAGTCTAGTAACTGGGCAACTATTATTTTGAATCCTTGATCACCATTAGTCACCATGCACATTGATGATGACATTGTTGTTGCTCTGTCACCTCTTGGGCTGCAGACAGCGACAGTAGTGGAGAATTCCTAACTGAATCCTATTTGAATAACAACAAATATTCTTTTATAAAGGGTAGGACTCGGAAGGAAAGTCTAGGGGTGCCATGGCCCCCCTCTGTCTACGCCACTGGGGAATCCCAATATAATGACCCAATCGCATCCTAAATATATAGTGGCAACAAAATTAGTACAACAAATGATAGCATTTTACAAAAGGTGCACTTATTCACTCCGACTCGGAGAACATTGGACACAATTCTTTATTTTTATAAACAGCACATGGACAAGAAGCATTTGCGATACGTACAGAATCGACCAATGGCAATAGAAAAGAAGCAAACAGTACCAAATCTGCAAGATTCACAGGCCACCAACGGGCCTATTGTCGGACATCGTGTGGACCCATTTTATGTACAGAGTGCTGGTGCACAGACAAGGCCACAAAAATAGCATCAGATCAGTTCCTTCACTTCCTGCCTTTACACATGAAACGTGTATAGAGTTAACTAATGAAAGGTCCTCCATCCTGGTTTGATCACACATTAAGTACTCCCAATCAGTTGCAAGTACTTTCACGAGGTCAACATATTGTTGTAACAGTTATGTGCCAATAGCAAAACAGAATACAATTTTTCATATTTATTTATGTCGTATAGATGCCAACATGTAAGTCGTAATCGTTTGGAATTTTTTTTAGATGTATGGGAAACATACATAATTTTTTTAGCCTTTTTGATTTTTGTTGTTTTATGGGATCATTTTGGGATAAATATGGCCCAAGTTTGTCAGATATTTAGCAAATTGTCTGATATGCAATTCTTGCAAACTACCCGGTAATCAGTAAATTCGGCGAGTTTCTTTTGAAATTGCACAGCAAACCACCATATGTCATAAATAAAGAGTAAATGTTTTATTTAGAGATCTTAAGAGTTTCTTTACCAGAAAGAGTTTCTTTACCAGTATGCACCACCCAGGCTAGGAATCTATGGTGTATTCAAGGAGTCACTGCATGAGTGTTCAAATAAAATTTCATACTCAAATATTAGTCTAAACCATTTATGTTCAGTATCCATCAATAAAGGAATATCAAACTAGGCCTTGGATTTACATGTTTCCTGCATAATAAAATGTTTTGAAAGTTTGACATGGGCGACTACTAATAACCTTTTTATATATCACATCAACAAAATTAATATAAAACATCCAAGTTGTATGACAACTCGAATCCAAGAGTATTTCCTTAACAGTAAATATACAATAGAAAATCTACAGCCTACCTCAAAAGAATAAATAACTAATATCATCCTTTTTATTATTTAACCAAGTTGCAACCAGATGCTAAAAGCAGACACAATGTTCAAGCTGCGGCCTGATTGGTCAAGTTGTTGACACAATGTAACACCATCACAGGCAGTTGCGCGTTGACCTTGGAAGCAACAATGACCTCTATCTGACTTTGACCGTTCTCTCCACAAGTCCATCGGCGTTTCTATGGCAATACAAACTTGACCAGGCAAACATAATGGCTGCCGTGATTGGACCGCTGCATCAAATAACATAAGTGTCACGACATTGGACCGCTGCATCCAACACTTTTCGTGTCTGCGACGTCTGTTGTGACCTTGATCTCCGCCGTGACCTTGACCTCAGCAGTTGCTCTCGCCCATGCTGTTGCCGGTGTGCAACCCCTGCAGTTTGCTCTCCAGCTGCCGGATGCGTTTGTCTCGGAGCGCGACTTGCTCCTTCAGACTCGAGATCTCCTCCACCTGTCTGAAGTAGGCTCTGCGGAGCTGGAACAGAGCGTGAGTTGACACATGAGCCACAGCCGTCAACAGTCAGGGATGGCAGGTAATGGTTGACACATGAGGCACAGCCGTCAACAGTCAGGGATGGCAGGTAACGGTTGACACGAAGCACAGCCGTCAACAGTCGGGGATGGCAGGTAACGGTTGACACGAGCCACAGCCGTCAACAGTCAGGGATGGCAGGTAACGGTTGACACATGAGCCACAGCCGTCAACAGTCAGGGATGGCAGGTAACGGTTGACACGAACCACAGCCGTCAACAGTCGGGGATAGCAGGTAACGGTTGACACGAGGCACAGCCGTCAACAGTCAGGGATGGCAGGTAATGGTTGACACATGAGGCACAGCCGTCAACAGTCAGGGATGGCAGGTAACGGTTGACACGAACCACAGCCGTCAACAGTCGGGGATAGCAGGTAACGGTTGACACGAGGCACAGCCGTCAACAGTTGGGGATGGCAAGTAACGGTTGACACATGAGCCACAGCCGTCAACAGTCGGGGATGGCAGGTAACGGTTGACACGAGGCACAGCCGTCAACAGTCGGGGATGGCAGGTAACGGTTGACACGAGGCACAGCCGTCAACAGTCGGGGATGGCAGGTAACGGTTGACACATGAAGCACAGCAGTCAACAGTCGGGGATGGCAGGTAACGGTTGACACGAGCCACAGCAGTCAACAGTCGGGGATGGCAGGTAATGGTTGACACATGAGCACAGCCGTCAACAGTCGGGGATGGCAGGTAACGGTTGACACATGAGGCACAGCCGTCAACAGTCGGGGATGGCAGGTAATGGTTGACACATGAGCCACAGCCGTCAACAGTCGGGGATGGCAGGTCATGGTTGACACATGAGCCACAGCCGTCAACAGTCGGGGATGGCAGGTCATGGTTGACACATGAGCCACAGCCGTCAACAGTCGGGATGGCAGGTCATGGTTGACACATGAGCCACAGCCGTCAACAGTCGGGGATGGCAGGTCATGGTTGACACATGAGCCACAGTCGTCAACAGTCGGGGATGGCAGGTCATGGTTGACACATGAGCCACAGCCGTCAACAGTCGGGGATGGCAGGTAACGGTTGACACATGAGGCACAGCCGTCAACAGTCGGGGATGGCAGGTAATGGTTGACACATGAGGCACAGCCGTCAACAGTCGGGGATGGCAGGTAATGGTTGACACATGAGCCACAGCCGTCAACAGTCGGGGATGGCAGGTAATGGTTGACACATGAGGCACAGCCGTCAACAGTCGGGGATGGCAGGTAATGGTTGACACATGAGCCACAGCCGTCAACAGTCGGGGATGGCAGGTAATGGTTGACACATGAGGCACAGCCGTCAACAGTCGGGGATGGCAGGTAATGGTTGACACATGAGCCACAGCCGTCAACAGTCGGGGATGGCAGGTAACGGTTGACACATGAAGCACAGCAGTCAACAGTCGGGGATGGCAGGTAATGGTTGACACATGAGGCACAGCCGTCAACAGTCGGGGATGGCAGGTAATGGTTGACACATGAGGCACAGCCGTCAACAGTCGGGGATGGCAGGTCATGGTTGACACATGAGCCACAGCCGTCAACAGTCGGGGATGGCAGGTCATGGTTGACACATGAGCCACAGCCGTCAACAGTCGGGGATGGCAGGTCATGGTTGACACATGAGCCACAGCCGTCACCAGTCGGGGATGGCAGGTAACGGTTGACACATGAGCCACAGCCGTCAACAGTCAGGGATGGCAGGTCATAGTTGACACATGAGCCACAGCCGTCAACAGTCAGGGATGGCAGGTCATGGTTGACACATGAGCCACAGCCGTCAACAGTCGGGGATGGCAGGTCATGGTTGACACATGAGCCACAGCCGTCAACAGTCGGGGATGGCAGGTAACGGTTGACACATGAGCCACAGCCGTCAACAGTCAGGGATGGCAGGTCATGGTTGACACATGAGCCACAGCCGTCAACAGTCGGGGATGGCAGGTAACGGTTGACACATGAGCCACAGCCGTCAACAGTCAGGGATGGCAGGTCATGGTTGACACATGAGCCACAGCCGTCAACAGTCAGGGATGGCAGGTCATGGTTGACACATGAGCCACAGCCGTCAACAGTCAGGGATGGCAGGTCATGGTTGACACATGAGCCACAGCCGTCAACAGTCAGGGATGGCAGGTAATGAACATCATTTTTATTCAAATAATCAGCAAGCAACGAAGTGCAAATTTAATGAAGTACTTTCACTTGTAACAAAGTAATTTTATCTAAAGTAACACTTTTACTCTGTTACTTCTCTTTACTTAGCAAAACATTTTCGTTATGATATTTCCATGTGTAAGTTACCAGAGGATCCTATTGCCAAACTATATATTAATACTATGCAATCACAGTGATTCACCTTACAGGTTGCAATTACATTTGCATACAAAGTAATTATTTTATTCTAGTGACTGTTATTTGGTCCGAGGTTCATATAGAGTAATACAGTTATCTTAGTCTCGCATTTTTGTGCCTGTTATAATGTTGAACTGAAAACGTTGAATTGTACTTTTACTTCAAATATTTTTTAAAGTTAGTTTTACTAAAGTAACTTTTTTCAATGTAGTATTAATTATGTACAAGTACAAAATAAAAGTAGTTCATTCTAAGGTTATGATTTTAACTACATTGCTGATGTTGGAATGCAACTGAATATCTCACTAAGGGATCATCTCTGAGTGGCCGATATCACACTAGTCATGGTTCTCCAGCCCCCGCCTTCAGACAAACGTTGGTACACAGTAATGTGGCTTTAATATATTCACAGCATCTGTCTGAAGTACTAAATAGCCATGTCTGATGCTAGGCAAAACTCTATCTCATCCCACTCCTCCAGACAAAAGTAATTTAATCTGACATTGGATGAAAACATACTTTCAAACTGAAACGTGGGTTTACTTGAGAAGTAACATTTATGCGACACAGTGCTGTTGGTGGTAGCATGCACCTGTCTGGACCGGGAAGACAACATTTTGGCTGACTGGAGTGAAACAATGATATGGAATGTTTGGCAGTAATAATGAAACTGAAGAATTCTGCAGGGTACTGATTTACTAAATTCTGATGTGTTCGTTATGGGATATTCTTTATACCTATAATTTCACAGATGACAAACGTTCGCTGGACCTTGTCTACTGCACACATAATTGTATGAGGGAACATTTCTATCACTTGCCACCTCCTCAGATGATGGTGGTTGGCTGTACATGTTTGGTTGCATCCAGGAGGGTGGCACCTTACCTCGGGGTCTGTAGTTGGTATGCCATTTTGTGTTTGTGGACTTGACATGGCAGGAGATGAGACCCTTGGAGACCAGACCTTCTTCACATGTACCTTCTAAAGTGCACGGAACACAACGACATAGAAAGCAACAGAAAGAATGTGGTGCATCTCAAAGTTACACCACTGAAGCGGGGGGCAATTTTACATGTACATCCCAAAGTTACAGAAGGTAGAGATGCTTGTAAACATTTACTCAAAGTCTGTGGTCTTCGTAATTTGCAACTAAGCAAGTAAAGCAACAAATGGGAATATAAGCGGATTTTGCAAGACTCGTATGAATATTCAAAGCAACTTTTATATGCACCAAAAATAAGTAAATACAATTAAAAGGTGAATAATTCTCTCCAGTGATCACACGTCTTTCTTCCAATGGTGTTTTCTCTTTTCAAATGTGACTTTTCTGGTTTCGAGATAATGACAAAGAACACAAAATGTATTTTATATGTCATTCTTGTAGGCAGTGATCACTGGAGTCTGTCTGTGTGCATATAACATAAATGATACCACTTTAAAATATATAACATCAAATACAAATCTAGCCAGTGGCCAATATACATGTGATTGTTTCTAGCCCTAGTCGCACATGGACGGTTTCTGTGAGTATCATGGAGCAGTAGCCAGAATGTTTTCATTGTGGCTGAGAATGAGAAAAAATTATTGATGACATATTCAAAAGAACGTTCAAGGTCTTTAGTATAACATTTACATTAGATGCATTCTGCAGAACACTCTTAGTAATTTCTCCAGAATGGTTATTTCCAACAGGAACACATGCCTAAGTTTCTAGATCATGTGTAATCTTTTTATTAAAGAAACAACAGGTTGCATAAGCCATGCAGTGATACAGTGATGAGTTCCCAGTAGTTGAATGTAGTCACACAGTTGAAGTCGGGCAAACAGCACCCAGTAAGTACAAAAGAGAACAACCAGTTAAAGGTATCCCAGATAACATGTACACTGTTTATGATGTCATATGACAGTGCAGTAAATTTAAGTTGACTGACTGTATTTATCCAGTTTTCATATAGCAGGAGCTCACAACATCAAATGGAGCCAGAAGACCAAGCTCATGACTGCCAATACAGGAAGAGCACAGTTCATGACTCGACTGAGCGAAACTTCATAACTTAGAGCAGAGTGATGATAGTGTCTCATGACTGCCAATAGCGTGAGAACATGGAGGTGATTACCCCATCCTGAGGAAGAATAACATTCATGAGAGTCAACTGAGCAAGAACTGAGTTCATGGTGTTCAACTGAGCAAGAACTGAGTGCATGGTGTTCAACTGAGCAAGAACTGAGTTCATGGTGTTCAACTGAGCAAGAACTGAGTGCATGGTGTTCAACTGAGCAAGAACTGAGTTCATGGTGTTCAACTGAGCAATAACTGAGTTCATGGTGTTCAACTGAGCAAGAACTGAGTTCATGGTGTTCAACTGAGCAAGAACTGAGTGCATGGTGTTCAACTGAGCAAGAACTGAGTTCATGGTGTTCAACTGAGCAAGAACTGAGTGCATGGTGTTCAACTGAGCAAGAACTGAGTTCATGGTGTTCAACTGAGCAAGAACTGAGTTCATGGTGTTCAACTGAGCAAGAACTGAGTTCATGGTGTTCAACTGAGCAAGAACTGAGTGCATGGTGTTCAACTGAGCAAGAACAAAGTTATGACGGAACTGAAGATAACAATCTTTACCTGAGCTCATAATTACTAGCTAACAAAGAACCATGCTCATGAAAATACCAACAGCTTCCCTGGGGAGATTCCTACGAGCTAGTAAATATGGTTTCACTGTATAAATCTTTCATAAATTAAATTATACACTCCTAATCCTGTATAAATATTGCACTCAATAAGTGCCTTTGACAAGAAGAATGCAAAGCATAATTTTTATATTACAAGTGGGAAAAATTACATAACTGGATATTACGACATAATTATCCATTTATACGTCAAAAGTAATTAACACGTGTCAGGTCTTCTCTGTGTCTGCTGATGAGCTTGTAATGGGATTTTCTCAAGTACGTTATGAAGCAAAATAAAATCTTGGTAAAACATACTTAAAAATGCTGTTTCGCAATGAACGATGATGGATTTTCAATTTTCTGAACAGACTCAACTTCTCCACTATTGGGACTGGTTGTCCCGTAGTCCCGTGATGTGGACAGACAAGACGACAACGGCTCAATGACCATTTTGAACAACTCTTAATCCATGAGGCGTCAGATCAGAAAGACCACTACTTTCACAACTCGGTCAGAAGGAAGACCTGTTCCTTCAGAATCGTTGCTACCAGAGTGTGTCTATGCCACTTGCTGCTAATACCCTACCAGCCTGCCCGCCCTGCAGAGAGAAATGTACAAAAACCAGTAGCACATGCGTTGTAGAGAGAGTGCGGTAGCGGGAGAGTTTGCTGGTCATCAAAAGAAAGCCACAGGTATGATGAAGAGAAGGGAAGACTGGCACAGACAGAGACACTGACAGAGAGAGAGAGAGAGAGGGCACTTACACGAAGCTCGTCATCACTCGACTCAAGGGACGGCTTGCGATTCAACCACAGCTTCTGGGGACCTCCACTCTCCTGCGTGGTGAGTGACTCCTCCCTGGAGAGACCGTGCAAGGTATGATGGCTTTGGTCCTCTTTGAAGCTCGTTGTGGAGCCTAGACTTAAGTCACTGGTCCTGTGTTGCACACCGCGTTTCTGCCCCTTGGTAGCGGGCGGACTGCCTGTGCATGCCGTCTCATGTGGCTCAAACACAGGGCTTGTGACACCCTTTGACTGGCCGTTGACACAACCAGCATCTCGTGACTTCACTGCTGGCTTTCTCGGCTGAATACTAGTTGTACGTGCAGTGTCTTTTAACTCGGTGGGTTTCTTGGCTGGTTGCGAGTATGCCGGCGCCTGCTGCGATTGGTTTTCAGGCACTAATGGAACGTTCTCCTTGTCGCATGAACGACCCCGGCGCGATCGAAACGAACTACGCAGTTTTGAAGGTTTGATGAGCGTGTTATCAGGGGCGTCTGCAGAGATCCAATCAGAGTCGACCTGGGCTGAGACCTCGGCCTGCGTGCACGATGTGATGCTGTGACGGTGCTGATGCTTGTCGCTTGGCCGGCTTGGCTTGTGGTGCATCATGGGAGATGGGTCGGACATCTTGTGTCGGAAGGAGGAGGATCTGGGAGGAATGGACCGGCCGTTCTTGAGGGGCGACCGCTTGGGCGTGTTGGGGGAGCTCCACTCGATGTCCTGCAGGATGTCATCCAGAGCTCTCGTGTCAACACACGTCACCGACGTGTCCAGTGTCGGTGCACTTGTGTCTATCAGTAATGTGTCCAGTGGTGTTTTGCTTGCGTAGGTATCCAACGGTGTTTTGCTCAAATACGTGTCTAGTGGTGTTTTGCTCATATACTTGTCCTGCGGGGATTTGCTCACATACGTGTCCAGCGGTGTTTTGCTTGCGTACGTGGCCAGGGGTGTTTTGCTCATATACGTATCCTGTGGCATTTTGATCACATTTCTCTCCTGCGATGTTTTGCTGACGTATTGTCCTAACGCTGACTTGCCGATATATGTGTCCAGTGCTGTTTTACTCAAATGAGTCGGTGTTCTGTTCACACGTGTATCCAGTGGCATTCTGCTCATATGTGTATCTAGCGATGGCTTGCTCATGTATGTGTCCGACGGCGTTTTGCTCATTTGCGTATCCTGTGTTGACACGCTCGCTGGTGTGTGCGCCAGCGGTGTTGTCTGGGCAGCCGACGGATACACAACTGACGTGCCTGCCGTCGACATGTGACCCTGGGAAGTGTCCAGGGACAGGTTTGTTGGCGTGTAGTCGACCGTGTCCGCATACAGTGGGTTCCTGTACCAGTCTGTGTTCTGTCTCGGGGGCGTGACAGGACTCGCCCGAAACAATTCCTTCGCTGGGCTACTTGGCGGGGTCTGGTACTCTTCCATTGCGTCACCGAACACCCGACAGCTGACGGGGGTGCCGGTGGGGTCGTCAAGGCGATGAGACTTTGCGTCGGCAACCGCACTGTAAAACGGGGTGGCCGTGTTGTTACTGAGGCCTCGCACAGGTGTGGCTGGTGCTGCGGCCTGGTGGGCAGGGGCGGCACAGAAAGACTGCAAAACAAGCGAAAGAAGAAAGGTGTGCAAATCGACAGGGATCGGCACGGAACTGTACAAGGGGTGGAGCTATGCCTGCGGTCACTGCCTGGTCGTCAGTTGTAATTTACATCGTCAGTAGGTGCATACATTGAGGGCACCGGCTGACAAGATCGAACACAGTACAAGTTATTTCAAGGTGATGTCTGAACTGAATAAATTACATAAACCTTTTTTTTAACTTTCCGGAATTGTTTGTTTCTGACGTTGTTCGACTTTGTAATAATAATAATAACAATGAACTTTATTTAAACACTGGTCTCATGATTATGACTCTCGTCAATAGTGTTTACAGTCTTTTATAAGAGCACTGGTCTCATGATTATGACTCTCGTCAATAGTGTTTACAGTCTTTTATAAGAACACTGGTCTCATGATTATGACTCTCGTCAATAGTGTTTACAGTCTTTTATAAGAGCACTGGTCTCATGATTATGACTCTCGTCAATAGTGTTTACAGTCTTTTATAAGAGCACTGGTCTCATGATTATGACTCTCGTCAATAGTGTTTACAGTCTTTTATAAGAACACTGGTCTCATGATTATGACTCTCGTCAATAGTGTTTACAGTCTTTTATAAGAGCACTGGTCTCATGATTATGACTCTCGTCAATAGTGTTTACAGTCTTTTATAAGAGCACTGGTCTCATGATTATGACTCTCGTCAATAGTGTTTACAGTCTTCTAAAAGAACAAAGTTATGTATACATAATAAAATATAACTGAGTGATATCAATGTAAATTCAGCCTGACAGAAATTTTGTTTTTTGTTTGTTTGTTTATTACTGCCAAATGTCAACAACTGTTCAACAACACTGAGTGCAGACAGCAGGCATTGCTCGGCCAGGAAACTATATACAAAATGAAAGTAAAAACAAAATATAATACACAACCCTGTGAAAACATACAACAAATCTACGTTGGAAAGGTGTAAACATTTCAGCTGCAATGTGTAGCAATGTACAGAATGGTTTCTGGTGTCCATGACGGTACGTATAATCTTCACGTATGACGTACACAGACGACAGGGTGCTAGTGGTTTAGTTGGAACAAAAGCCATATGATATGCCCAGAGTGCAACAGCAGGATCAAGACAGCCACCACCATGCCACACACTACTCAGGTGTCAATATCACAAGGTTCTATCTTGGAAAATTACTTCACGTTTATCTACGAAGTGAACAGGTTCCATTTTTGGCATCTAGTCACCCTGGCCAGGGTACGTTCCTCCTTTCCAACAGCCCGCTTTCTTGTCAGTAAATCGTCTTGCAACGTAACTGCGCTGTATGATTTCCTGATGCCAGCTGTTCTTTGGAAATGGTGCAAGCCCAGTGTAGGTGTTAGGTGTCCACTGGATTTTGGAGATTTAGGCAGTTGTAGTGAACTCCTGTGAGGAACAATAGTGTTGACACCTGTACAACTATGAATGCGCTGTGAGATCCACCACCAAGCAAAAGCTACCGAGTGACAACAACGATGCCGTCAACTGTCCAACACTGCGGGGACATTGACGTGTCAACTTTAGAGACAAAGTTGACGAAGAAGCAAACGTAAAGAACAGATGAAAGTGTTAGCAGCAACAACAGCAACAACAGCAGCAGCAGCAGCAGCAGCAGCAGCAGCAGCAGCAGCAGCAGCAGCAGCAGCAGCATATAGAGTGAGTGGCACAAAATAGTCTGAAACAACAGAGAGAGAACACTCGTGTATGACAGCAGTGTCATCTGTGCACCCGTCAGGATGTCTGGATGATTACTTCCTCAAGCACACTCGGCGAAATAAGTAAACGTGCACAGCAGTTGGCAAACTATAACGTAGTCAAGCAATCAATAGGAATGGGGCTCTGATTTAGATTGTTGAATTTCTTTCACAAACATTACTGCAAGTTGTTTAATAAAGTTGGAAATAGCGATTTAATGTAGTAGATATTTGGTGAAGTAGTGCTACCCTATGCTAAGTTATTCAATGTAGTATATGTTTGGTCCACATGGTGCCCTACGTTAAGTTGCTTATGCAGTATATCTTGGTAGTGCCCTGTGCTGGGTTAAATAGTTTTGGTACCAACAGATACCCAACACCTAGGCTGTTACAGGCAATTTTATTCAATCAATCAGGATACGCTGTATAAATAATTAGAACAAACTACCACGGATATCAATTAGCATTTACTAAAAAATTATTTTTTGGAGCTGACTCACAATGACTTAATAAATTAAAATGATACTCCGCTTATGTCCACCGTTGGAGCGACAAACCGAGTGTTGCCAATTATGACACTGAATGCAGCAAATGACAATGATATCCCGGTTAATGCAATACTACAGTGGGGCTGGGTTCTCTGGCGGATGACACACAATTAAAATGTTCCACCTATAAAGAAAATATCTAAGTAACTACTGTGTTTTCTGAAATGCATCTCCTAGTGTATCCACTATAACATCTTTTTTGTGCAATATTAAAGTTATTCATGTTATTCATAGACATATGCACTTTTCTCTCCATAATGGTCTATACAATCGAAGAGTGGTTCTGAGGGAATGGTATGTTTATAGCTGTGTGGTTAGCTAAGTATCGTTAGTTGCATATGATACCAGTCAGCTAGGTTTGTAATAAACCATTACAACGTTGAAATTTGTGTGTGTCTGGAACAGGCGTGACACACTACACCAATAAATGCCGTGAACAGAGCTTGTTGCTAGACAATTCTGCATGTTATTGAAGACTTGTTTGTATCTGCTACACTGTGAGTCTACGACCTACGGCCTAGGTGGAGCTGTGGCTACATTAGACGAGTGTGGTGCAATCACTGCAGTGTGGTGTGGTGCCATGTTAGGGGGGACTGACTGACCATGTTAATCACAGAAACTACACTCCATGTGCCACCAGTAGTTATTAGTGGTGCGACATATCAACAACAACAACAACAACAACAACAACAACAGTACCGACATGCTTACGGCTGAAACCACAACGTTCAACAACAATGTAACCATGCAGGGTATATATATATATATCAATACATGTAGACACACGTGTATTCATATAAGTTATATTCTGAGGGACATGAGTCATCAGATATGGTAATATTTGATTTAACTGACTACCATATACCATGTGCTTCAGTGGACACATGTTTGGGCAGTCAAAAAATCTATATCTTATCTATAGAGGCCAATTGAAGTTACCGCATTCCATAAACATTCACTTTACATAACAAAGAGCAACTGGCCTGACCACAGTTAGTGGGAGGATCAGACCAAACATGCAAATTTAGCTACTGATTAATTTCAGGAAAGGAAAACAATCATGGCTTTAATTATGCTACAAACAGTGAAAACCATGGCTTCCTGTACAGATCAATTCATTAACTCTTAACTAACAAACCAGGTAATTTGTCACATACTCAACAGTTATCATGTTCACGTCTTCATTCTAGTTAAACTAACAGAACATACACTGACACCAGTCAACAAGTGACAAAAATGCTTGACATATGTGCATATGTGAGGACAACGGTCACAAAGAAACAGAATGTTGACCAACGATGGAGTGGTCATGTGACATACCTCAGGGTTAGTGTTCGGCATGCCGTTGATGGGCTGGTTGTCACTGCTGTAAGCCATTGTGTAGCCGGTAGACCACACCTTCTTGTCCACCTGCATTGGCTGGTTTGAGTTGGTCAGTCTGGTTGTCTGGTGACTTAATGATGAGGATCTCTCCGGGGTAAAGCAGTGACCGTTCTGGTCAGTGGCATTCCTGTAAACAAGGCATGAGGTCATGGCTATGGCCCTGTGAATACTGGGGTAACCCCTGCAGCTATCACTGGCTAAAGTCGATGTTGATTTGGCCAGCACCAGTTGAAAACAACCATCTCTCTCATTGCAGGACCCACAGTGTCGACTAAAATTGCGAAGGTGTATGCATACTCGGGAAATGCGATGTTTTCATACTAAAATTGGTCACAAAAATGTTGAAACACTACTCTCTACACTTGTACACGTATTCTTATAATGTATATTTCATCTAGTGATCAGCGAAGGAATCGAGGCAGAGAGCATTTGTCTTTGTTATTCATCGGTCTGCTATATTTGTGGTGATATATTTAGGAGTGCATGTATTGGACATGCCAAAGAAAGTGTGATTATTCTTTAATTGGCTTTGCCAAGAACCAAAGAGAGGATGTTCAGCCAGGTTTGAGACAATTGTTAACTTCACAACACCGTGACTTTGAGGATTATAGCAACCACTTCTACCTCAGTCACCCCTTCTATCTCCATTGCCCTCGCTATCTCCATTGCCCTCGCTATCTCTCTTGCCCCTTCTGTCACCACCACCACCATATCTTGCCCCTTCTGTCACAATTTCCCCAGCCCACCTCCCATGCCCCCGTACCTCCATCACCCATCTCCTTTGTCCCCTCTATCTCCCTCCTCAGCCCCCTCCCTCTCCCTCAGAGCACTCACTGGTTTGTTGTTTCGCTGAGTTTCTTGATGTTCTTCACAGATGCTGGCAACTGGTCCATGGGCACTGATGAGGACATCTTGACGGGGGACGGGGACATGCTGTGATGTCTGTTGCTGCCATCTTGTGAGGGGCGCTTCACGGCCTTGTAGGTGGTGATGGTAGGGGTATGACACAACGCCCCGTCCTAACAACAGGTGCACAGGGACTACAGGGCCAGCAGACATGTCACATACATGGTCGACATCATCCAGTGACACACGTTTCCTGAGATGACACCAATGCTGTGAGAACAATACTCACAAACAAACTCACCTTCTGTTTAAAAAAGTAATATATTAAACTACTCTACAAAGAGTGAATCACTCTCTGAGCCTACATCAGAGTAGATGATAAATAACGAAATGCAACTAATTTTACTGCAGTAATACAAAGACTGTCTACCTTTGTAATTAGAGCACTGAAATGCAGCTCATACAAGCCCTGTGAATCTCTAACAACTAACAGCTGCATCAGCTGTAGCACAAGTAGACACAACATACAATGGTTTTCAGTGACACAAAATAAGAATATATCGTTCTTAATTACAAGCTTACACTGAATTACAAGACCAGAGCGGCAACATTTAATAGCTAACTCTGTAGTCAGTGAAAAACTATCTCTGAATAATCGTAACTGTCACAATAATCAACCCTAACTAATTGATTAATAGTAAACCTAACTTACCAGTATTTTGCTTAATCATAACATAATACCTGTTGCAGTTCCCCCACCGACTTATTCCAATGAATGCACTCAGCCTGAATGTAACTTGACCACTCATTTTGGGGGTCATTATTTCCATGCCTGATTTGAGAACACTGGCATGATAATATTCCTTACAGGTCTGAACAAGACCGACTAAATAACAAATTAATTGTATAATTTGTAACATACTTTAACACTTCATCTTGTCAACAAAATTTACTTTGCCCACTGACTTCCCCTCTTGCATTTAAAAGGTTAAAATGTACTTAGTATCATGCACAATATCCATGCAGTAAGGACAAGATTAAAAACATCCACTGTGGAAATGAGTACTCCTGTTTATTCAACAGGCCACTTTTGTTAACTTTCCAACAGCTTTCATTTTCCAACAACCTTCACTTTCATAAACCTTTCACAAACCTTCCACTTTCACAAATCCTTCCAACATCCACTTCCATAAACTTTCCAACAATTTCCACTTTCAAAAATGTGCCAATAAACTCCATTTTCACTTCAAAAATTTGAAACTTCCACAAACATTCCAAACAGTCATCTTTCACAAATATTCCCGCAATGTCAACTTTTACAAATATTCTTAAAAACACAATTCAACCTGACGAAGCATTCCATGCTACTTTACACACACACACACACCCATCCAATGAAAACCACATAAATGGTTTATGCAGCTACAGAAAAGTCTGTGAAAAATGACATCAACATTAGTGAGAGAAGTGACAACATCTGTAAGACACCTGTGAAAGTTGACAAGTGTTTCTGTGACGTTCCTATCGAGCACATTCACTACTCAAAGTTAACTGTGTGTGTTAGTGAAAACAACATCAATGCACCTGCTACTGGGTGCTTGATGTCCTCCCTAATGGTCCTCCCTAATGGTCCTAGTCACTGAAGTAAACAGTTTGCTGCATGTGGCAAACTCTGAGTGACACAACACAAACAAAAGATGGTCCATGCTTCTGAGAGTAGGACCATCAACCACAGTGGGGACCTGTCTTAAGATGCAGTTACTAAAGGACCATCAAAATGCAACAATAACGTAACTATCAAGACACAGCCTTCGAAGGGACCATCAAGGTGCATTCACGTGGAGACCACAAGGGTTAATTCACCAAAGGATCATCGGGGTACAATCACAGGGCACACAGACTGACTGCAGGTTATGTTACCTTTCGACACATCGGTCGGACATATGTAGTTTTGGGCATGGCCACAACACGGCCGTCCTTCGCAAAGAAACAACAAGATAGAGTCAGTGAAACATGTACATAATTTATACTCAGCACATGCTCTCACTCATAATGTTTTTTAAAGATTATTCATCTAGTGGATTCACTAAGTAACGATAATGTGTAGGACTGTATCGCAGTGGTATCAATGTTGATGAGGCGTCCATTATTAGAGCAAACCTTTTGGTAGCAGGAAGTGATGTCGATCAAGATTACTGGCTCTCTAAACACCATCTCAACTCCTGTGGGGGTGTATTTGTCCACACTGCAACTAATGCGCATATACTATTTGTACACAAATATCCACCACTGTCTATAGCCAGGCACTCACTGATACAGCCGAAAGGACTGAAGCAACATAGAGTGAACAAACCTGCCACATTTTGACACAATAAACTCAGGGTTCAAACCCAGGTTTTCTCAATCGAGAGCTCGATGGCTTGACCAGTGCGCCACTGCATTGACACAGCAGCGGGCCTGGCTGAATACCCTCTCCGTACAGGTGTATAAAGCACGACTAGGTCTGGAGGGATTGGAGGAATGCCGCAGGACATACCTTGAGTGAGATGAGGATGGGCTCCCTATTCTGTCCACTCAGCCACTCGTCCGCCGTCAGTGATGGACACGAACTGGCCGTTGGAGGGAAGATGTCATCTTGGAACATCTCCGACTACAACATTCGATCAGTTAATTTTATTATTACTGATCTTATTTATTATTATTATTATTTATAATTAGTGTTTTTCTTATTTGAAATATAAAAAGTAATATTGTGAATGCAGTTCTAACCTAAATTTGTTATCATTGGCAGAATCAGTTTAATTAATCAAGTAAGCCAATGGATAAGTCTGAAGAAAATGTTCTGTTTTAAGATGTACATTTTAAGACAGCCAGTGTAGGAATTTTGATTTGATTTGAATGAAACTAGTAAACATCTTTGAAATGGCAGCGAGAGGATCTGAACCAGGAACCTCTCCAAGAGTCCATTGTAATAACCACTTCGCCGCCATGCCCAGACAGGGAGTGTGCTACATTACATGAAGACAAGTGCCTGGTTGACACTAAACTATCATTATACAGCAATGGCGGAACGCTACATAATTTTTCATAAAATATAAACACTAGATGTATATTAATCAACTGATGTATCCAGTACATTGTAGATTCCTTATGTCGCAACCAGAATTATTTGCAAGACTTCCACCAAGCTTTGCCTCTGTCAACAATATTGATGACGGTTAAATATGTGACTAAACTAAATTACTGCGACAACATCTAACATTACTGCATACAGTTGATACTTTAACAAATTTCCCTTATGTTTTTGCCACAACAGTAATCTTCTGAAACGAAACTTTTAACAAAATACATAGCAAAAAGCATATGTTGAGGCAGCTGTTTTATTTATCGCTTTAAGAAGTTTGGTAACCAACACTGTTCCCAACCCATGTTCAGACGTGGGTCTGTCATCCTGTATCTTGTGACACTCACCTTCCTGGGCACAATCATAGAGACTGGCTCGACAAGGTTCTTCACCGTGTGTAGTTTGTAGAACCGCACAATCTCACATCGCTTCGGGTCAATGCCTCGCTTGGGCATCATGCCTGAAGGACACACGCAATATCAAAATGATAATAACCAGGATTATTTCAGGTTCATAGTTTACATAACCAATGATGTGATTACGTTACTTAAAGAAAACATCAAGGTACCAATGCAATAATTTTTTTATATACAATCATGTCTCGTTTATCCGCACACTTTAGTTCCCGAGATTTTTTTTTTGATAAACGAAATGTGCGAATTAGTGAAGACCGGATAAACAAACATGACTATACTGTATATATATTATATATATATACATATATATACATATATATATATATATATATATATATTATATTGATAATATATAACCTTATGACCTTATGACAGATGTTACTTCTCACCTAGTGTGACCAATAGCACTGCACACATAATACAGAATTATACCAATACAAGCCACACAATTAAAGCTGACTTATCTTATTCCACATGGAAGAAGTCTCCAAGTCATCACACTAGCTAAAGAAGGGTGATCACCTTAGGGGTAAATAGTACGTACCTAGGCCGCGTTGGGGTGAGCCTGACTGGTACTGACTGAGGTAGTGACTGTAGGGCGGCTCATTCACTATCTCAAAGTAGCGCACGTTGCCATCACCCTGAAACACACTAACTGTCACGCTGGTGGCTAGCATGTGGGGGGTAGGGCGAGTCAAATGGAGGGTAGGGTGGGCTGTCAGGGGTAGTGGGCAGTTGGGGATACGGAACTGGGTAGGGAGTAGTATAAAGGAGTGAATGGAATGGGGAACAAGGAAGAAGAGGCAAGTAAAGTGAAGCATAGATGAGGGCGGTAGAATGGCAGACACAGATGATGGCGTTAGAGTGGCAGACACAGATGATGGCGGTAGAGTGGCAGACACAGATGATGGCGGTAGAGAGGCAGACACAGATGATGGCGGTAGAGTGGCAGACACAGATGATGGCGGTAGAGTGGCAGACACAGATGATGGCGGTAGAGTGGCAGACACAGATGATGGCGGTAGAGAGGCAGACACAGATGATGGCGGTAGAGTGGCAGACACAGATGATGGCGGTAGAGAGGCAGACACAGATGATGGCGGTAGAGAGGCAGACACGGAATGGGTAGGGAGCAGACACAGGGGTGAAAGGAATGGGGAACAAGGGAAAAGAGGCAAGTAAAGTGAAGCATAGATGAGGGCGGTAGAATGGCAGACACAGATGATGGCGGTAGAGTGGCAGACACAGATGATGGCGGTAGAGTGGCAGACACAGATGATGGCGGTAGAGAGGCAGACACAGATGATGGCGGTAGAGAGGCAGACACAGATGATGGCGGTAGAGTGGCAGACACAGATGATGGCGGTAGAGTGGCAGACACAGATGATGGCGGTAGAGAGGCAGACACAGATGATGGCGATAGAGTGGCAGACACAGATGATGGCGGTAGAGAGGCAGACACAGATGATGGCGGTAGAGAGGCAGACACAGATGATGGCGGTAGAGTGGCAGACACAGATGATGGCGGTAGAGTGGCAGACACAGATGATGGCGGTAGAGAGGCAGACACAGATGATGGCGGTAGAGAGGCAGACACAGATGATGGCGGTAGAGTGGCAGACACAGATGATGGCGGTAGAGAGGCAGACACAGATGATGGCGGTAGAGAGGCAGACACAGATGATGGCGGTAGAGAGGCAGACACAGATGATGGCGGTAGAGTGGCAGACACAGATGATGGCGGTAGAGAGGCAGACACAGATGATGGCGGTAGAGTGGCAGACACAGATGATGGCGGTAGAGAGGCAGACACAGATGATGGCGGTAGAGAGGCAGACACAGATGATGGCGGTAGAGTGGCAGACACAGATGATGGCGGTAGAGTGGCAGACACAGATGATGGCGGTAGAGTGGCAGACACAGATGACGGCGGTAGAGTGGCAGACACAGATGACGGCGGTAGAGAGGCAGACACAGATGACGGCGATAGAGTGGCAGACACAGATGATGGCGGTAGAGAGGCAGACACAGATGATGGCGGTAGAGTGGCAGACACAGATGATGGCGGTAGAGTGGCAGACACAGATGATGGCGGTAGAGAGGCAGACACAGATGATGGCGATAGAGTGGCAGACACAGATGATGGCGGTAGAGAGGCAGACACAGATGATGGCGGTAGAGAGGCAGACACAGATGATGGCGGTAGAGTGGCAGACACAGATGATGGCGGTAGAGTGGCAGACACAGATGATGGCGGTAGAGTGGCAGACACAGATGATGGCGATAGAGTGGCAGACACAGATGATGGCGGTAGAGAGGCAGACACAGATGATGGCGGTAGAGAGGCAGACACAGATGATGGCGGTAGAGTGGCAGACACAGATGATGGCGATAGAGTGGCAGACACAGATGAGGGGGTAGAGTGGCAGACACAGATGATGGCGGTAGAGTGGCAGACACAGATGATGGCGGTAGAGTGGCAGACACAGATGATGGCGGTAGAGTGGCAGACACAGATGATGGCGGTAGAGTGGCAGACACAGATGATGGCGGTAGAGTGGCAGACACAGATGATGGCGGTAGAGTGGCAGACACAGATGAGGCGGTAGAGTGGCAGACACAGATGAGGGGGTAGAGTGGCAGACACAGATGATGGCGGTAGAGGGCAGACACAGATGATGGCGGTAGAGTGGCAGACACAGATGAGGGGGTAGAGTGGCAGACACAGATGATGGCGGTAGACTGGCAGACACAGATGATGGCGGTAGAGTGGCAGACACAGATGATGGCGGTAGAGTGGCAGACACAGATGATGGCGGTAGAGTGGCAGACACAGATGATGGCGGTAGAGTGGCAGACACAGATGAGGGGGTAGAGTGGCAGACACAGATGAGGCGGTAGAGTGGCAGACACAGATGAGGGGGTAGAGTGGCAGACACAGATGAGGGGTAGAGTGGCAGACACAGATGATGGGGTAGAGTGGCAGACACAGATGAGGGGGTAGAGTGGCAGACACAGATGATGGCGGTAGAGTGGCAGACACAGATGAGGGGGTAGAGTGGCAGACACAGATGATGGTGGTAGACTGGCAGACACAGATGATGGCGGTAGAGTGGCAGACACAGATGAGGGGGTAGAGTGGCAGACACAGATGAGGGGGTAGAGTGGCAGACACAGATGATGGTGGTAGAGTGGCAGACACAGATGAGGGGGTAGAGTGGCAGACACAGATGATGGTGGTAGACTGGCAGACACAGATGATGGCGGTAGAGTGGCAGACACAGATGAGGGGGTAGAGTCGCAGACACAGATGAGGTGGTAGAGTGGCAGACACAGATGAGGGGGTAGAGTGGCAGACACAGATGAGGGGGTAGAGTGGCAGACACAGATGATGGCGGTAGAGTGGCAGACACAGATGAGGGGGTAGAGTGGCAGACACAGATGATGGTGGTAGACTGGCAGACACAGATGATGGCGGTAGAGTGGCAGACACAGATGAGGGGGTAGAGTGGCAGACACAGATGATGGCAGTAGAATGGCAGACACAGATGAGGGGGTAGAGTGGCAGACACAGATGAGGGGGTAGAGTGGCAGACACAGATGAGGGGTAGAGTGGCAGACACAGATGAGGGGGTAGAGTGGCAGACACAACTGGGAGAAGACAGGGCTACATGTGACTGGTAATATTTAGGGAAAAGAGTTATACCCTGCATTTGTATATGCATGTGCCCGTATGTGCACATCTTCTTCACATGTTAGTATGTACAACTCGGTTGCAATATTCATAGTAATGCAACTGTGCACTAGATGGCAGCACCACGTGAATTTCACCCAGTGCATTGGACACCTGATGGGTGTTGCTTACAAAGAAAACATTGGAATCAGTCTAACCATCCGTACTATGTATGTGTGGCTGTCTCCAGGATGTTTTAAAATATCTTCTTCACACAGGCTATATTTACGTAGTCAATAGATGACTTCTTTCAGTTATCATGTATTCTATAAGACAATCCCTTACATATAATTCATGCAAACCTCTTATTTATTCCGGTTGTACGTAATAAATAACCCGTTATAAATAAGCAGACTACACAACTAATCTAGAGTGGTCTTAATTCTGGGGTCATAATCCTGAACCGATTGTTTTGGGGCTCAAAACCAATATTAGAGATCATAAGAAATACAGAGTCAGTCTTTACACAGACACACACTGTTCATAAAAGAACACTGAGTGTAGGGTTTCTCCTGCTGATGTGTAAACATGGATCTAAAAGACCACAAAAGTGGGGCAGCAGGGCTAATGTTCTGCTTACCTTTCCTGCCAGGAACACCACCCCAGTGTCGTGGTCGTAATAGGGCAACATGACACCACTTGACGAGTCTATTGTGTCGATCTTGAGAGGTTCTGCGAGGTTTTGCTGCAAGCACCAATAATGTGCACATTGTACACAACTGCCGAGCCGTGACTGGCTGTGGTGGAGCATCGACAAGTTGTTTAAAACATGTTTACCAAGACTTGTTTATAACAAAAACACTTATGCCGAGTGTGTTATAATGGCATTCACCTACGCTTGCATGATCTGTGGGATCACCCAGAAAGTGTGGACACGACAATACGACTGAAGATGGCGGGCTATTGTGGATGCGTATAACTGTTCTATCGCAAGAATGCAGAAATATGATAAATCCTTGGACACGCAGAGAATTATTTTTCAATTTTTAATTATTTCCATTCATAAGGTTTGTCTGCCATTTCACGTCAATACTCCTGCCTTGTTTACTGAGCAATAGTAACTGACGATATTTAAGTCACAGTTGTTGCTGTATCAACATGGCTGTTGTCTTTAGAAGTGTCAGAGCAAAAAGCTAAGTATCACCGTGACTTGGTGTGACTCACCGTATCCCATATGGCGTACTGGCGCTCACTCATGCGTGAAAATCCGGTCGTAAACAGTCGGTTCTTCTCTCCCAGGAAGAGCACCTTCGAGGCCTTAGATCCTTGATGGCCCGCGCCCTCCTGCAAAAGGTGCAAGATCTCTACCATCAACTAGACACCAATTTAGTACTGCCTGCTCAACACACAACAGATGTAGAAGCAACACCAGACCACAGTTCAGCTGTCATTGCTGCAGGGAGGTGTGGTATGTGTGTACATCTTCAGAGCAACATACACTCACCAAATATGTATAAGGTGCTGCAATGTGTAAGCCACTGTTTTTAAATGGTCCAAAGCCAGTCTGCTTGAAGTTTTGATGTCTGGTTGTGTGGATAGAACCTTTTATTTTACACTGATTTATAAAATATATGTAGTATATCCTGACTTACTATATAATTGATTAAATACTAATATATTTATTTATAATATATATATATAAAACTATTATATGTATATATATATATATATATATATATATATATATATATATATATATATATATATATATATATATATATATATAATATACACACACATACACACTTATAAATTCAACTACACCTCACATCCACCCACAGCACACCATGTCACAAACATGAACACCACACACACAACTACCAACCAATACACCCTTGTCACGTGAAAAGAACAACATATCATGCGAACATTGCCACACCCATCCAACAATCACCATCTCAATACTACAGCTGAGTGACTTTGATCATTCACCATGACAACAGTGCCCGGACACCAAGCGACTGATCACTGACGACAACGACGTGCCTACTCACCATGACGATGGTGCCCTGCCTTGGGTCAATGATACGGATTCGCTTGTCCTTGCACGTGGTCGCGAACAGACTGCCGTCTCGGTTCCAAGCGATCGAGAAGATGGTGTCATTGTGCACAGATATGATGTTGATTGGTTCCGCTGTCTCTGTGTTCCACACAATACACTGCAACGATAAGAGGCACGGTATATTTGCTGTTAAAACCTGGCTCTCAACATTGGGGACTGTGTATCCCTTGTGAATTGGATAATCACATTAATGTTGGTCCCGTCTCAGTTTGGGACGTAAAAGAACCACTGAGGATGACAAGCACCCTGGCATTGACCATCCTCAGGGCCAGTATAGAAAAGTTGGCATAGCGTAAATGTTCTGAAAAAGACTGACTAGTTCGATTAAAGCTCATAAAATCATAACGTTATAACCACAATATATACAGACTAGTCAACTAATTGAATGCTGGAGTGCTGGAAACAACTAAAACAAACTATTTGTGTGAGATGGCAACTTCTGTTAGGAGCAACTGCACTATAATGCTACTGCAGACTGTACATCACTGTGTCATATACATCTACTGTCATGTAATAGTACATAATTATTATATGGTAGTGACATTGACAACAAATGACATATGACACCGATTGTTGTGTAACGACACTGACAGTCATGCAATGACCCTGACTGTGACACAGTACCACTGACAATCATGTGGTGACAACAACCAACTGGTGACACTGACAGTCACACAGTGACACTGACAGTCATGTGGTGACACCAACAGCCATGATAGCCGTGTGGTGACACAGAGTCACATTGAAAATCATGTGATGACACTGACCCTGTAGTCGTAGCCTGCACTCAGCAGGATGTTCTCAGCAGTGGGGTGCCACTCGATGTACCCGACACGTCTCTGGTGGCCATGGAGGTCGACAAGCCACTCCGTCAGGTTTGCCTTCAGGCCCCCTTGTGGTATCAACCATAACTTCACCTGCAAACAACTGACGGTTCAGTGATGTCCACATAATGAATGAATTTACCTATCCATCACGTGACTAGTTGCTTAGTAAAAACTTTAACGATTAAAAAATGGGTGCCTAAACATGTGGTTTTCATCTAACAGTTTGTTTAAATTCTGGTTTCAGAAGATTCTCTTTATGACAAAAACCTAGGGGAAAGTTGTTAAAGTGTCAAATTTATGCAGTAATGTGTGCTCTAGATGTCGTGTCGCACTAGTAATGCAATTGACATATTTAACTGTTATCAACACTGTTGATTAATGCAGAGCTTGACAGATGTCATGCGCATAATTTTGATCGTGACATATGCAAACCACGACGTTTGGATACATAAGTTTTATGTGGGAGTTTACACATTTCATACCCTGATATGTCTCAGTGGTCTGGGAATTAATGATGCTGCGGCATGTGTTGAGCATTCATGTGAAACTTATTGGTACAGTGAGCTCTATTAACCTTTGTGTTCTGCAGTGATTCGGAAGACTAACTGTTGCCAGTGACGTATATACATAGCCTGGAAATACTTTTTTCGTTCTCAAAGAACCGTTTCTCAGAATGAACTTTATTGCTGCTGAAGAACAACTATGTTGTTTGTGTCGTAGGCTGACCTAAATAAAACAACATCTTCTGTGATGGTCACTGACCCGGCAGACAGCATCATGTGACTGGACAAGACATGGTTAACTCATACAATGATAAACTTAAACAACTGATATAGGACTTACTAGCAACGATATTGATTTTTTTTTTAAACTGCCATTGGATTCACCTCCTGTGATAACCAAAAACGCCATCCTGAATTATTTATATTAAGATCTGTTTTACCGTGATTGATAAATGTACTCTGCATCTGAGAGAGCAGTGAGTAGTCTCACCGTGGCATCGTCAGAACATGATGCAATGATGTCGTCATTGAATGGGTTCCACTTGATGTCAAGCACTGGCCCGGAGTGTCCACACACCTTTGGAGCATTGATGTCAATGCGGCCAGTCTACAACAACACAGCCACTGTAAACACGGTTCTGTGTAATCCTAATGTTCAGGCATACAAAGTCTCCCAGTGTTATTTCATGGATGTTGAACTAAGCCACAATAACAATGTATCGTGTGGCGTGTCACAGGTAAACATTGTTAAAACCTTAGTAAACAATTAGCTCCCGAAGGAATTCTGTTGAAATCGTATCGGGTTAAAAAGACAAAAATATCAAAAGCCCTAGGAAAATATAGTGACACAACAGGTCAAATAACATCAGATATCAGCAGTTTTTTTGGGGGGACAGCACATTCACATAAAAAGAAGTCTAGACATTGTGATAGTGATGTTATGTTTCACCGAGCTTTCTAGACACTCTTGGTCTCTTTGTTAGTAGCATGTTGACAATGGATTTATCAGGTGTGTTTGATTGGGAGAGGGTGTCATAACTGTCACGTCTAATACAGATAACACCCTGTCCTGACAGACATTAATCTAACATATACAGACTGTCATATCAGTTTGACAGTGTTAACTATAACTGTCACATGCAGGCAGACATGACTAAAATGCTCTCCCACATAACAGTGACACAGGACACAGAATGTTGTCACAGGCAGCTGGGGCTGTCTCCCAGAAACAGTTGAACTCTTATCAGGTTGGGGTTGCAACATGATATCGTCGTGCTGGTTTACACTAACACTGGCAGGTTTGCACAAATGGTTGGGGTAATGTGTTGGGACCCAGTCAGTGGGTATTCACAGATCTAGTTCAGCTAATCAACATCAATCTTGCTGTTGAAGTGAAACAGTTTCAAACTGACTTTTCCATCCAGACATGTATACAACAAGAGGACATGATTGCTTGTGACAAGGACATTTCCGCAGCAGTGGATTTTACGATATTTTGCAGCAGGTGACGTGGGCCTGTCAGTGACAAGACTGCTGCGTGAATGACCTGCTGAAAGTGAAACAAGACATCACTTCAAAAATCTGAATCAAACTGCCAACGATAATAGCACTGCTTTGCCAAGTTCCGTGATTTTATTTGAAGTGATGCTAGCACAGGTAATCAGGCCAATGGAGCTCCATGGCACAGTTAGTGTGATTGGCTCTGCAGCCAAGTGTCTGGCCGGCAGTGTAGTCAGGTACAAGAGTACATGACACGCACACACGTACGCATCACTGATGGCTGTGTAGCAGCTGACATATGCATGTGACAGGTGTAACAGGTGGAAGTGTTGCTGGACACATGCAGATATGTTGTCATCAGCCAACACAAGGACATCCCAGCCACCTTCTAGGAGTGCCATATCTTCTTCATGTTACAGCCCACAGTACTTCAATTGACTATTCTGGTATTGCGAGTTAAAGAGTGAGATACCAGTTCAGTTAGCCATGGCATGTACGTTTTTCCCATTCCCCTGTATCGGACCAAAACAGCTTCGAGTGTCTCTTACGAAGGACACAAACAATGTAGGTGAACAAATTAAGCAGACCCGATTTTGACATGGTAACTGTACCAGTATCAAACCACGACCCAGCCGGTGTCATGTAGACTATAGATCCTATGGAAATGGACCTATAGTCCATACTCCATACAGAAGAATTTTTTCTCCAGGTGGGGTCCATATTCCATATGGGTCCATATCATGTCTCATAGAATATAAACCCCCACAGAAAATGATGACTATGGACCCGCGGGTCAATTTTCTATGGGGTCCATGTTCTATCTGACACCAGCACCTGAATTCGAACCCTGGTTCCTCCAATTTAATGACAGATCAGCACTCTAATTGCTTGACCACTGCATCCTACATCCTCTAGTTCCATGTGTATTCTACCTGGTTCCTAAGGTAGCAACTTGGCAAAAAGAACACCTGAACAGCTGTCGTTCTTAGGTCATCTACTCAGACTGCTCTTCATGGATCAATTACGAATTCATTACCAACACAGCACCACTGATAGAAAGCCCAAGGTATTGGTTTTGCGAGAGATTCCAGCAGCCACTGTCATTAACAGATTATGCAAATTGACGAAACATCATGAATCAGGTCACTTTGAGCCTTGACTACATTAAGGATTGGCTGTGACCATGGAAATGAACCCTGATTAATTCCCACTGACAGCACTGGCCAGTACCACCAGAACGATGCCATTGTAGTGGTCAAATATCCTGAGGCAAGATAAATATAGACAGGAGTTCATGCAATGTGTAGAGTGGACACTGCACACAGCAGACACTATGACCACCCTAGATGCTATCCAGGGGTCACTACAAAGATGTGTCATCAGGAAGCATGAATGGCCAGGGTGGTCCAGTAGGTCCAGCAATAGGTCAAAGACCCCTGTCAACAGCGGGTCAATAGAAGCAGTTCCTGAATCAGGACCATAATTGCCCTGGCCTTGACAAAGAGGGGCACTTGGTCCTAGCAATCACCAAGTGGTCCTTCACTCAATATTCTGTTCTAGACCAAGTGGAACTACTTGCTACCCCACATTCCTCATGTATGGTATCATTGCTATGGCCGTCCTGTGATGGATGATAGAGGGGGCCCAGATAGAGGGTACTTGGCAGCTGTCGCCTTCCGGTTGTGTTGCACAATAAAACATTACCTAGAAAATGGTGATATCGGAAAGATTTTTTGTGGGCAAATTAGTGCAATAGATCAAGCATAGCAGGTTTGAGTGTTGCCATGTACGGGCAGTGGTGTAATGAACACAGTCGAATGAAAGTGAAACAATGCACATTTTGAATATGGCTTTTGCATTTCAAAAGAGCTAGATGTACACTCTATGCGATTACAAAAATATGATCACACATATCACTGTGAAGAAATGTAAGACTTGCCAATGGAACAGTGTTCATGTAATTTGACAAACTGTTAACTTGCCCACAAAATGTGAAAGCGTACTGTGAATCAGCTACATGCCATAGAGATGAGAAGACAGGAAGGTAATGACGAGGTTTAGTGCTGTCTGCACCAATAGATCTCATCTGTTTACAGGATGTTAGGGTCCCTCCTAATACCACATGTCTGTCTACGTGCCAATTAGGGGCTCACCCAGTAGGGTATGCATGAAATACAGATGCAGACACTGTCCTGATGTTGTATTCACAAGGAAGCCATTCAGAAATGTGTACTAAGACAATTACATTTTTTTAAGTTACCAGGATCATTTAAATAATACAATTATCTACATATTAATATTCATAATGTTTGTAATACTAACCATTTATAGTTTTAAAACTGTGGTTTAAGCAAGGCGTACAGTATCTCAACCAAAACTGGTTTAAAATTCCTCAGTGTGTGTGGCCAAACAACCTGATAAAGTAACATATCTCTAACTTTCATTATTGTAATAATTGTTCAAATTAAATATGTTCCTTAGTCTGATTCTAAATACCTAAATGCTGTATTCATGCAGCACCTTGCCTAAGAGTGTGGGCATTAAGTCAGTCATGCTGGACAGGTAGAATAAAAGCAAGTTTTATCAGCAGCTTTGATTATAATGTTGCACAATGGCAACATACTTCCAGAGTTTGAATGCCTGATGTATATAAATAACTATGGTTTACATAATATATATTGCATAATTCATACTGTGAAAGTGTTGATTTACAAGTGTTGTAACTGCGATGTGCTGCTATTCTGAGTACACAAAACAAATAGTGTGCAAAATACTGACATTTTTAATGTTTGTGGCCATAAGACTGATTGGTTAGTTAGTTAGTTGTTACTGGCTGGGAAGCCGCCATCTATGGCTTCTCTTGCCTATTAAATGCAACACATGAGGAACATTATTGGTTTAGTGTTCTCCTTCACCCAACATTTCTGATTACATTTTCAGCAATGGTACAACATATTTTACCATTTACCAGATATAGCTGATCACAACTGGATTTTGGTAAAATATTTGATCCCTTATATGTTATTGATTTATATATATTTGGTATCTAAACAAATGTGATCTGATTTATTAGACACCATAAGTCGATAACACACAAACAACAGACCGGTGTTACTTGATGATGCTGGCTGGCACAAATGCAGAATTGGCAGCTGAATCCAGCCTCAATTGAGACATGTGAAAAGGACCGAACTGCATCTTATAAATATTAAGTTGCTCGCAGTAGAAAGCGGGCAACTGGGCGTAACCGTACCATCCACTCTAACCTAACCATAACCTATAACCTGGCATGAATCAGCTACAAGCGCAGCCAACACCTCCGTGATCAGAAATGGCACAGTGGTCTACTCCCAACGAACGTCTGATAAATAATTCTGCAACTACAGTAATGAAGCCACACCCACATCGCGTTCGCAGTGCAAACAATTCCCATTTGTTTTTAGGTTTAAAATAAACAATGCAACACAGCTGTTTATACGGAAGCTGTTTATATATGAAGTGGGGCAGAGAACAAACATTTGGATTAGACAACAATGACAATGGATTGCTTTCTACACAAGACTGTCGTCTATCTCGATGGCATTGTCTCGCCCAGAGTGAGATATCCCAAGTATGCATCCAATATCTGTGCCAGTCAACGAGCTGACAGTCTCTATCGCTGGTCCATTGTGAGATATGCAGATGATGTGAACATGGATAGGACGGTGGCTGATTTAAACGTAGATAGAACACAGTGTTCTTGCAGGCTTTGAGACCATTGTTTGAGTCGAGTCCGTGTCAACTTAATCGATCTCATCAGGTTATCAGGACTGGGGACGCCTGGCTTTGTTATTAGACATGTACAGTAATGTCTTGTTCAAGATATCCGGGGGCATCAAGGTTACACGTACGTGTATAAATGAAAGAACATGTTCAACAAATGTTCGTCAGTCGTGGGACATAAGCACATATTAACCCAGATCAGACTACACAGGACATGGCAATATTTACATAAATACTATCTAGACTCACATTCACTCTAACGTGGGTGAATGCTTAAAATGAGGCAGCCTTTCTCCTTAGTTAAACGTTTTCCTGCAGTATAACACGTCAATTTTAAACTAGCCATTTTATCAGAATATCTATAACATAACAGTAAAATTATACATACATTACTGGTGTTGAATGCTGACTAGGCATTCAAAACATTGTCTATGAATATCAAATCTTGTCAGAATTAGCTTGTCTACTGTCAACTTATCAGGACATGGATCTTTAAACATCACTGCATGAACACTTGATGGTAACCGCCTGATTATATATGCACTGTCAATCTGTCACTGAAAAAACTTCACTCCGCAGCTGAATAGGGGCAATGCAATATTTCTAGAGAATGCATATCAGAATGTGATAAAGGATGTAAAGTTTGAATACAACAGTGATTTATTGATACCAGAAACATGAGCTGTCCTGTGCTTATGCATTAATGGCCAGAGATTTGTAAACAAGGAGGGCCTTGACATTTCCTCCAAGGTACCAGGTAGGTTAGGCAAACATAAACCACGTTTACTAAGTACGCAGCACATTTAAATGTTTCTGGTTCTGACATCTGACAAACTTGTTCTGAAAGATTCTGTGTCACACTCCATAACAAAGGTATACAACAATAAATCAAATGTTCTACCTCGTTTTTACTCTCACGTTTTTACCAAGATCACGGTTTCTTAATGTTATTCCCGAACTGTTTTGGTTACTATTTTCGGCCATGTGCAGCCATGCGTGAATCAACTGTAGTTTATTGAGGACCTTCAGGAAGGAACAAAGCTGCCCCATTTAGGTTTCCGAAGGGAAGCAGTCCACCACACCGGAACTACACGCTGCGTGACAAACACGAGGCTCTAGTGGAATGACATCGCACATGATCAACGCTCTAAGTTCTCCCAGTGTCACTGCTCTGATATTTATCTCACTGCTGCGCTTACATGTTCGCATTGAACCAGGCCAAGCACAGGTCGACAACTGATACAATCATGACATCAACCAGACAGGACAGCCGCTAGGGTGACACCTGGTGACAATGACACCTGCAGTGATTGGTGTGGCACAGGACACCTGTGACAAGTGGACACGGCAGGCGACAGAGAGTGTCAACTGAGCCAGGTGTCAGTGTCTTTGGTGACAACATGTCTCTTCATATACAGGTCACTAGTAATTATTGTAATCTTGTACATTTGTAAAGTCAAACAGCCCCTCTGTCAAGCACCCTCATTGGGGTTGGGTGAAACACTGATATCCTGGACACTTTGACATGCAGTCAGCCAAGGCAGTCTGACAGCACAGGGTTGCCTGGTGCATTGTAACAGACCACTAAAAGTAAAAGTTTATGGCTTGTGTACACACTAATAGTCTAATATATTAAGGGGATCTCAGTTTACAGTCTCTCACATTTCTCTCTCCCGTAAATGCTCCTAAGGAAAGGATATCACTCCATATAAGAACTTACCTTTTGATATCCTCAATCAGGCTTTATTCATAATTGTACAACATGTTAGCTACAATACTGACCCTGTCCAGTGGGAGAACAACGAAGGCGCCCCCTCCGGCCGACTCGGTGATGATGGCGATGTGTTTGGGGTTCACGGCGCAGCAGTTGGTGTCGTGTGCGTTCTTGGAGATCTTCACACACTCGTAGCACAGTTCCTTCTTCGCGGGGCAGCCGTACACGTGGCGGTACTTGGAGCTGCGCACACGGAACGCCATCTGCAGCAAGCAACAACACTCTGAACACACGGACATGTGTTAAGTCTGACGTCTCAAACTCTCTCAACTGGCCTTCATTCTTTGATAGTTTCACTGATATGGCCAGTCAGTTTACTTAAACGAGGCGAAATATAACTATTTAAGTTGCCTTTACATTGATGTTCCCATTAGAGTTACGAAACTGCTTACATATAAATTATTATATACTACCGGTACACATAGTTTACACAACCTAAAAACATTTGTAATTTTACCAAAGAATTATTTTGACCAGATATGGAAATTTTTATGAAAGAGTTTGCCAAATAATGTCACCAAAATTTAAATGTCACTAATGAGCCCGTGTATACACACATACACATGTCGTACCTGGAGATATTACACTAGTTTAGTTATTGCAGTATGAGTGTGAAACAAGAAGAAAATTAATCGAGGTTGGACCTTTTAGTGACACTGGTGAATGGACATGACAAAACTTCTAGGAGTGATACAACAAGTGTCTGGGAGCCAGGAATCACAGAAAATGTCCACCAATGTCAGAGAATGACAGCTATTCAATGCTGAAAGGCTGTTATGTGAGAATAACTGATAAACTGGCTATACAAATATTCAGTGAACACAAGGCAGACATGGTAAATAAAGTGTGGGAGGCAGTGCGGTAGTGATGCTGTCATACAATGTATGATAATACTGGTCCTTTTTACATACTTATCCACATAAAGCAACATGTTCACCTTTGACTGGAATCTCTTCTCGAGATTTCAAGTAGTAGTTCTTTTATTGAATACACTGTGCTTATGATAAAGTAAAGTGGCTGGGTTTAGTCGTGTTTCTATGGGTCCTACCCACAACGCAGATATCCAATGCATACGTATCCAGTAGTATCTGTACTGTTAGTGTTTTATTCCCTGTTAATAAATGTGAAAACGATATGGGTGAAAAACTTCACCTTGGGCATGATCAGATTTCTGATGCGTCCTTGATTAAAGAACAAGTACAAGTACAAGTACACTGTACACAGAATACATGGACAACATGGTCTGGGACTATCTTCTTGATGGCAAATTGGAACCTAAAGTTCTTTTTGTATCCAGACTCACTGATCAAAGAGGGGGAAACAGAATGGACTGTTGGTATGAACATAAACATCACAATTTGCAGTCAGCTGCCCGACTGACAGAGTTAGGATGACTTGAATGGGTCAAAGGGTATCTCAAAACGAACATTAGCTTGGCCAAGCGAAAAGAATCATGTCCAACAGAATAGCCGAGTGTTGTCGCCTTTTCAAACGGACCCTTAACGGAACATTGCACTGCACGTAAGAGAACTGGTTTGTTGCACATTCAGGAGTCATGCTATCGGTGTCCACATGCTTTTTCAGGTGATAAAATACAAGAGTGGAGATGACAGCCAACGCGAGTGACTGGTGAGTCATCCGCCCACATGTTGGCCCAGTCCAGGCGACTGTGGAGATGATGGATATTCCTTCTAATGAACCAAAGCCGGCCAATTCAACAATAACACTCACTATATCTATACATCTGCACAGATTAACGAAATCCATTTTAATACTACGGCTGTATTTCCACGAATTAAACATGGGTTGGAATTCTAGGAAGCATGTACACGTGCCCCACCGCAAGCTGCTTAGGTGCGGATTTAAGCACCCAAATCAGATGAGTCACCTGATGTATCTGTAGATAGGACACAGGAAGAAGAGGGTTAACCTGCACATCCCTGTGGTTATTTAGAAAGAATATCTCACACTGTGATGTGTGCATACATCTCTGAAAGATGCGAAGGCTAGGCGGGGGAAAGCAAATATATACTTAAGTGTACGGGAGACCCCTCATTGAAGACGACAGCTTCCTGGTGAAATGTGAAACCCCTTCTATCTGTGCAGACAAATTTACCCACAGCCAGCGATGACTAAGTAAGCTTGTTATTCACTGCTAATTTCCCCCATGTCTAGATGCAGGTAGTCAGTTCTGTTGCCATGGGAACCAAGACAACAGCTTCTGCACTTGCCACCAGAGTAGAAATTGACTACCCAGGTACATTGGATCGGAAACAACAATTCCAACTTGGAAATAATTGATAGGGGTAAACATTTTTTATTTGAAAAAAAGTGGAACCAGGAAGCAAGTAAATGTTACTGGTTATACAAAATTCAATATGAAAAAGCATAGAGTTCTTAGAAATACCACCTTAACTTCCCTAAAATGTAATGTTTTGGCACTAAGTATGTCTACAATTGCTGTTTTCACACACTTTTTATGATATGGCACTGATAATTGGTATTGGTTATTACAGAGGTGAAGCTGGAATGCTCTAATTGGTATGTAATCGGAACTGATGTAATGTAATTGACCCCGAGTGTGCAAGACCTCGATAGCAGGTGGGTTTCTAACCCAGTTCTGTACAGGTGGAAGGCCACTCCCACAACCAGTGGTTGTACATGTAAACTACACATTTCTAACCCTATTCTGCCATATGGAATATCACAGCATTAAATCATTAACCATTGTTGACGGGTGGCGGACTTTGTGTAATTCAGCAACAAAATTCTACTGTCCATACAGATTTGGTGACAACACACACTGACTGACTACTTTAATCTGTGTTAATTTAACAAGATTTAACAAGATTGCCACCTAGAGATTCAACTCTAGATGGCGGGTGGACTAGGAAGCCATTTGGCTTATCGAGAGTCCAACCTATCTATCTAAGTATACCCCGCCTGTCTTAGGTATATGTCGATTTTATTTTTAAATATATTAACACTACTAGCACCTACACAATCAGCTGATAATCTGTTCCATTCGTTTACTGTTCTTTGTGAAAATGAAAATTTTCTAATATCTAGTCTACACTGCTTCTTTGCTAATGTAACTCCATGTCCTCTAGTCCTTCTCTCTTCCCTGACTGTGAAAAAAATATTTCTGTCAATATTTTCATATCCATTCAATATTTTAAACACCTCAATCTGATCTCCTCTCAATCTTCTGGTTTCTAGTGTTGTTAAACCACATTCTTTTAGACGCATTTCATAGCTAATATTCCTGAGTTTTGGTATCATTTTGTTGATGGGACATTTCTAGGGCTTTCCCCTTGAAACTCCTAGAATTTTACCCTCTTGATACTAACTGCAGAATCTGCTGTCATGATAGATGTCATTGCAAAGTATGGGAATGAGACAACATCTCAGAATGGTGAGCAAAAGTGCAAACATCTACACCAGTCAAGCACACACCATTGAGTTAAAGAACCATAAAAACTTCACTATCTTTATAATTTTATAATGTACACATTTCTGCAGATATTTCCGTGTATCAAACATCTGAATTTGCCAGACGTTTTTTCCTAGACTAACATATATCATATATATGGATATTGTAGACATCCACACCTGTAATTAACTGGCTGCCAACACACACAGCAAGGCTCAACACGACATTCAACTAGCCATGGCATCATAAAACACAGACAGCACTTGTGGTGAAATATAGGCTGCTGGAGCAGGGGCCGTCTACAAATATCATATGGAAGGAAGGGCGATGACAGTGATTACACTGCATACAGTGAGGGCCATCCAGCCTCCATACAAACTGCATGGGGATTTAGGTTTATACATAGTGGTACGTAAGAATAACCCTACCAGTATACTCCCAATGTTCCAATATCTAGGGCATGGTAATGAAGGAACACATACAATGTACAGGGATGTTGGGAGAGGTGTTAGAACTGTGTAGAGGGGGAGGGTGTCTATGTACACATTATCTGAGTACTACTTGCGAGTTTCAGGCCAACCTGATACGTACTGAGTACAAGGGTCAGACCTGGTACGTACTGTGTACAAGGGTCAGACCTGATGTATACTGTGTACTAGGGTCAGACCTGATGCATACTGTGTATTAGAGTCAGACCTGATGCATACTGTGTACTAGGGTCAGACCTGATACGTACTGAGTACAAGGGTCAGACTTGATGCATACTGTGTACTAGGGTCAGACCTGATGCATACTGTGTATTAGGGTCAGACCTGGTGCATACTGTGTACAAGGGTCAGACCTGATGCATACTGTGTACAAGGGTCAGACCTGATGCATACTGTGTACAAGGGTCATACCTGATGTATACTGTGTACAGAGGTCAGACCTGATGTATACTGTGTTCAGGGGTCAGACCTGGTCATACTGTGGGTCAGTCACATGCTAACTCTACAGTCCAGACAGGCAGAGTACTACTGTACATAGTCCTATATACCTTCAAGTCACATGCTACAGACAAAGAGAGAAGATGGCAGCCAAGTGAGACAACTGCTTGTCCAACACTGAGGTGTCAGACAACAATGGACTGGTGACAGCAGTAGAGGGTGACAGCAGTAGGCCAAGTGACAGCTGAACCACACACTGATGTCCCACTCAGGCAGTGTTCCGGCCAGATGACCTGACTCACCTCAGAGGACACTGGCACAAAGCTGGATGTCCTCACTCCTGTTGTTCTGACTCTGACTAACCTCAACTGAGTATCATGTCAGTTGGTAAAACGCTACATAGAATGTAATCCGGCCCATGTGGAATAGCTGCAGAGAATCAATGCATGTTAAAAAAGATGGCTTTATATCATGTCACACGTGTTACATATTTACTTAATTATTTTATTATGATTTGTATATAACTTCTTTTGTAAATTGTTTACCACATTACCTTATTTTATAAATTTTGTATCTCTTTTTTTGTCTATTGTATCTATATCCATACATTTACCCTTACTTGCTTCAGAAGATCACAGAACATTCAGCAATCCTTGATACAAAACATTCACCCATTCTTAATATAACACATTTATTTTCCCACAGGTTCTTGATACAAAATATTCACCTCTCCTGAATACAAATAAGTAAATCCTACACAAAATTACCAACCTCATTTCATTAAGAAAATTCACCCTCCGAGTAGATCCGTCCAATTCAAAATCTGTACTGACCCTTGTTTGCATCCACCCTTACCCCTTGTACCTTTACCCTATGCAAAGATTAATCCGTTGGATATATAGACAATTCACCTGTTCCACTCAGAAGATTTGTGCCAACACAAACAGAAGATTCATCTCCAAGTACATGGCTTCATTGTAGACTTCTCAGATCAGTAGCCCATTCAGAAATGAAAGCCGACTTTCAGCGGTACTCTTACAAATATCGGCATTCAGCAACAGGACTTAAATGCCCCCCACCTGTGAGAGCATGCATGTGTACATGCACAATTGGCCTATTGAGCTGAGGAAACAAGCTGGCCACAAAGTGTGCAGCGGGCAGACCAAAACACACCGTCAAACAGCATCTTGACTTACTCGAGTTTCTCAGCACCAGACAACAATATTCTCACTAAACTGTGCACAATTGGGGAAAAACTACTAAAGTGTACAATCTGACTTGGAGTGTGGCACTGGTAAAAACCGGGCAGTCATTCTATTTGTGTCTGTTGGTGCACTGACTTCTACAGATATTTCTGTCTTCGTTTAACATGAAATGCCACTCCCCGGAAACTTGTTTAGCGATAACATTTTACTCACATTTTCATTCAGAATGATAACTGCATGTATAATTGTGCACATCTGTAGGTTTTTGTAACAAGTTACATTGTTTTTAACTCTGGACTGTACTACTGAATAAACTGACAATGCTCACAAATAAAATAGATTTAGTTGCTGGTTGCAAAGCACTGAAGATGCTGCTGCACCAGTACGTTTTCTGTGTTTTTCTGGTCAGGTGCTATTTTTGCATAGCACCATCTCTAAACCTCCAAAAACATGGGGTTAAGACCGTGACACCATCACCATCAGGCAGAGAACAGTGTCAGACTTTGAGTTGTGCCAGCAGACAGAGGGAAGTTTTTAAGTCGTCAAAAACTTAGTGATCAATAAGACATACAATACTAGAACTATCAAGTGTGTGCACTTAACGTGAGCCACTCAGTGATCATGATGCATGGTTTATGACAAGTCCACATTTGCACGTTGATTACTCACAGCATATTCCTTTTGCTCAAAACCAAATAGCTAAAATCTACCTATACTCTCTCGTTCATTTTGTATAATGAGCTAGCCCAGACTTCTGGGTAATGTCCTACAGGTTTTGAATTTTGTGTGTGCACGGATGACATGGTAATTGGGTTTCCGAAATATAATTAAAAAACATCTAACTGGTGTTTAAGAACATCAGTGTGTCATCTAGATACAAGGAGTTCACACTGGCTGAAATGCGCCTGTCATATTTATTCCGTTAACATCACACATAATGTGACGATTCGCATCTGTTTATAAAAGGCTGAGTAGTCCATTACTGAAATTACTGCCCCTGTTGGGTATACACTGTAAACACCTAGGGATACATTGATGTATGGGTGAAAGGATCAAAGAAAACAATTTGCCTGCATTGCTGCACATTCATCGCAAAAGCTACATGGTGTTGCCCAAAAAGATTTATTGAACTGGAGTTCATCATCGATCTTAATTGTCTGACTTAGAAACACTATGAACACGTACCAGTACTATAAGGTAGTACTTATACATAAATATGGCTGCATTCCTTTGTAATACGAATATGCTTGTAAAGTACATATTTGTCTTGCATTTATGACACATGTATAACTTCAAATGACAAACTGGTTACAGATGGTAGATTTATGAAAAACGCATCAAATTTTGTATATCATAGATTATTTAACTGCTGTATAAATGGCAGCACTAAATTAAATCATGAGCAAGCGTAATATAGATTACCATTAATGCAGAATTTTGAGCAAATTCTTCCAAGAATATTTGGCCCATCTATAGTCATTCAATGTTGTGCTTTTGTGATAAACAAACGCAAGAAAATATGCACAGACACTTTTTTTGCAACAAGAAACAACTCTGAATTAAAATGAGATGCAGCCGCCTTCTCTTCCAAAAATATGCTTCTGTGTGATTTTACAGGTGTGATTTTGACAGGTGCGTCTCAATATCTGTGTGATACTTATTGCACATATGTCACCAGGGCAATGCCCAGGCCGAGTTGTAATAGCCCATGAGAGCTAATAACAAGCAGGCTGTGACATAATTATAACGGCCCAGTGTGTCATACTCATACATACTACAGGTGACAACATGGCTGACCATGGGTGACATGCTATAGCAGAAACTTGCAGGACCACACATTGAGCTTTTTAAGAACAGACGGTTTATTGTCAACCATAAACAACATCTGCCCTAGCAGTGGGGTGTGGCTGGAGTATGTGCCCTGACATTAGGGTGATAAGACAGGAATGTCTTGTAGCCAGTGTTGAAGGGTTCACAACCTTACCCTTCTGCATGAAGGGGTGTTAGTACGTGAAAGTGCTTACAACAACATTACATGCATAAAGCAGAAGTTCTTACCTCCTGGGAGGACGCCAGGACAACAAAGGTACCAAGATCAAACATGTGTGAAACATCTGCAGTTGTCACATCCTCTTTTTTGCCGGATGTGTCACTAACTTCCAAATTAACAATAATTAAAAATGAAATGAAAATTAACGATTTATATCACTCAGCTGAAATATTTCTGCAATATTTCTACACAATTTGTACATAAAATTAGTTGTTTTAAGCTGTTATCATTAACATATTTTACTCAGCTTTAAAAGCTACATGGTCCACCAGCTAGACCACCCTGGTTTGAGCAAATGTGGGGCGGGAGGGTCAGCATTTACTGTGTTGTAAATTGTGTATTGTAGGGGTAATTTTGATTGCGGGCTGGACTTGACACTGCATATAGAGTAGCTGCAGTTGCTCAACAACAGTTACAAGACATAACTTTAATCTAAACGAATATATACAACGTCCTTGTAACAATCCCTCCAGCTGTTCATCATATTAGTGTCACTGAACTGTTTGCAAATAGTCCTGTACTCTTGATTTGAGAAATGTACCAAACAAAACCGAGCGTTGTTGTGGAATGACAGACTCTCCACTCAGCATAAGACATCAACACCACAGGTGTGTGTGCAGCAATTAGAGGCAGTGGCAATAATTAGTAACACCTGTAAATATAGTCTAGCACTTTAGTCTTGGCTACAAACGCTTGAGCTGGAGGGGGATGACACTAAAATGTGAAACGTCATAAACAAAATATTAACGACCAAATCAGACCAACACATACATATGTATTTGTTTTTACGATCACCTAACTTGTAAGTAATGACACAACATGTCGCTGGCACAGACAGCTAGGCTTAACTACAGCTGGGCTTACCTACAGCTGTTGTAAACACTGAATGTTGACAGACAACATTACAGAGAGCTGAGGCAGGGCCAGGAACTGAAAGCATGTTATCGATCAGTGAATGGCCAGTCATGACACTACGGCTCTACTACAGCCAGTCTTCCTCGCACTCAAGTGACACATGTGAGTAATGTGAAGGCAGCCATGTCACCGACTTACCTTCCCCATGACAGCGCTGGCAGTCACTGTCACACTACTGTCATACACAGGTCCTCACAAAGAGACAACACACAGTAGTCACATGTATATTCCAGATTGCCAGACAGTAACTGGACATCCAACTTGACAGGTTCTAACCACCTGTCACTAGTAAACTGTGACTGTCCTACAAATGCAGCCACGGTTCTCTCCAAATTCATTGGACTGTCCCACCACAGACAGGGAAATGACACACTGGACCTGGTCCACTCTGACGAATAGGGGTGTTGGCCTGCTAACCAATGACCTAGCCACCTTGCACAGAGCTGCTGGAACTAACCACTGGCTTACGCAATACACAAATGGTTGAGCCCTACTCAGCCACAACACTGATGTGTACAGACATGCAGGGGTTGTAGGGCTGATACTGAGTAGATGGGGCCGTCCCCCCTCCTGGAATGCTGTCACAGACCATGTAGGTCAGAGATGGCAGTTGGTGGAACACCACTCAATGGCTATCCATCCACCCCACACCTATTAACCCTTTATGCACCAAATTAATTGCTATTTACAATCGCCATGATTTAAGAAAAATATCCTAGGTAATCAGTGTATTTCCAATTTAACCCTCTGAAAATTAAATATCCATGAAAAGCAATAGTTGTGGAGAGCCCCAGCTGATGTGGTCTGAGTAATGGACAGTCATAATATTCACATAAAAACATATAATTAATATTATCCAAGAATAATGCACTGGCAACAATCAAAACTGGCACCAACTTTACATTTACAAATATAATAACAGAAAACATTGCCTTCATTTAGATTTATAATTATTTTCATTTATAAGATATAAAAAAATCACATTTAATCTAATAAAATATAATAATGTTAGTTTGTATTTTTGACAACTTACTTATGATCTGCCATGTGTCAATGTTTAAAAAACCCAAAGGTAGTTAGTTATAAAAATCTAAATCTGTCATCTTCAATCAATCCTAGCTAGACAATTTAACACTCACACTATTATATACAGGTAGTCAACAAATCATCAGTCAGTCAACACAGTTACTACCATCTTCATTCAGTCCCAGTCAACATCTGCATATCCATCTTTAAATAGTCTGTCAACGTCTGTACTGTCATCACCAACCTGTACTGTCACCTAGCTTTAGTGAACACCTGTACTGTCATCTTCAGTCTATTAATACCATGTATCAGGGTTTTATGCAGGATAAAATTATTGCCAGTGTGCCCGAGACGCCCGTCTATTGACATTTCTACACATCCACAAGGGGTTTTACCCATCCAAATGACGGGTGGACGGGTCTCTGCATAAAGCTATGCCATGTATACTGCCTTCTTCAGTATGTTTATGCACTGTCACCTTCAGTCTGTTAATGTACTATCATTTTTAGTCTTGTCTACACCTGTACCATCATCTGCAGTCAGTCAATGCCTGCTCTGTCATCTGCAGTCAGTCAACACCTGCCATGTCATTTTCATTCATTACCAGTCTAAATTTTTAAACACCTACTGTCATCATCTTCAATCAGTCAAACTCTTTGCTGTCATCTTCATTCAATCAACACTCGTACTGTCACCTTCACACAGTTCCAGTCAACTCCTTAAGTCACAGTACGTGACATGGATCTTGGCTGTCTCAGTCAGCGCTTGTAGTGTCATATTTATTCAGTCCCAGACTCTCAGTCAACACGTGTAGTGTCATCTTCATTCATTCAGTCCACTGATGATTGTTTCATTGGGTTGAAACCTATTCAAAATACCAGCAAATACAAAAGGCAAATGCTAAGATTGAAACTGTGTTCATGTTGTGAAAATCGGGACAAATGAAGCACGAAGCAGTGTTAAAATGCACAATTTTCCTGTGCATTCGCAATGCCCAAACTGTACCTGTTACCACATCGACATAACTGTCTGATGTTGCATTTCTGCCAGGCACATCTGTTGATAATCAATAGAACTCCACAAGACTAGCAGTGTTGAACACAGCCATACAAAAAGTCTTGTATGGTTGAAAGGACTGCTCCCTGGGTCATTGCCAAGGACTTTCGTCAAAGCGGTCAACTCTCAACGTCATCACCACAGCTCTTTTAAACACACCCCCCAGCCCAAACATCATATCTGCGGCCAGGATTGTGCTTTTGTCCCAAATGCGTAATTTCAACAAAATATGTTCTGATGAAGATATTGTACAATAAGCGACATTTCCCAAAAACAAGGAAGACAAACGCAATGATAAATGAGTCTTGAAGATAACAAATCCATTAAGTAAAACCCAACAACAACAACATTAATGCAATGCTCTTGAAGATAACATTTCAGTATAACCCAACAATAACATATTAGCAACATAATGCAGGAATGAGTGCAAACAGAACTGTGATCTTAGTCGAATGCTTACCCTCTTGGGCGGCCTCAAAGCGTTGCATCCGAGGTGTTCGACACATTCCCTTCTCGGAGCCTGTTTCAGGAAGTTAAACGGCATTGACATGGTGCTGCACATCGCAGCAGGCACATCCGTAGCGCGCGAAGACTGTTCACAGACAGAAACTCGACTCAACTGGGTGTGACTATACGGCCGTCAGATGCTGACCGAGTCGGTCGTGCTAATGCAGGATGTGAGAGAAACGCATCGTCTGACTGTCGGCCCACCTATCATGCCGCACGGACGTTCATTAATTATTGATCGTCACCATACAGAGCTGTGCCCCAGTCGCAAATGAAGGCGGTGCTTCTGGATTTGCCAATTAATGCGATCGCAATCAGTCAGTGTGACTGTGAGAATGACTGGCCACTCTGACAATGTTTCCCATCACGGAAGCAATCAGGAAGCCAGGGGAGAGCAGATGGGAGGACGGGTGACATCATGTATTCCTGAGCAAAAGTGGATGATTGTACTATTGTGGAACGTATTGATTATCCACTGGATGACGTCTGTTATATTATTGCATGCACTCGACTGACACATGCAGATTTGTGTCATGCGTTGGTAGTACAACCTCTCCATTACAATGTACACATTTGATACCGAAATAGATTCACCGAACTATGACATATTTTCACTTTTTGCATAGAATAAATGTCAGAGAAGATATAAAGTGAGAGGAATGTAATGAACGTGCTTGTGAGTTATGTCTTGCTGTAATGATTTCTCAACACATAAAGACGAATGGATCACATCACTGGTAGATGTGTTATTTTATGATAAAATGACATAATATTGAATGAAGACAATATTATCACGGGCATAGATAACGTGCTTTTATTAGTGCCACATGCTTTTATATTTGATAAAACATTACTACATGAATTTGTCTACATAAAAATGTCGCTTAATTGCTTTTGTGAATTGTTGTATCATATTTCTTACTTAACTCATCAGTTAACTGCCTTTAATCTTATTCACCATGTGGTCCCACATATATATGTATATATATATATATATATATATATATATATATATATATACACGGATGCTCTTGATAAGATTATTTTTTATTGTTAATTTATATTATATACCGTTTTACTGGCTGTTTCACAGTCATCTAAAAAGCATCCTTTGATCTTCAGAAAATTTGAGAGCTATTTTTTTAATTTTGCAATCACTAAATTGTAACTCGATCCATCTTCATCTTCTAGTGGTATCTTTTTCATATCATCTTGTCGGGTAAAACTGAGCAGTTCTTCGTTTGACTTTTTTTGGTCAGAATATCACCATTATATTTTGAAGGCATCTGTAGAAGGAGAACTCAAGTGGCTGCATCTGAGCTGGGGTCAGGCTGCAAAGCAGTCTTCAGACCGCCCTGTGCGAAGAGGATTAAACTTGTAAGTATTAGTAAGTAAATTCTAACCTGAGGTGGGCCACAAGTGGTTATGCAACCAGGTACAGAACTCTTGATAATTAATAAGCCAATGGCCAGGATGTCAACATATGCTACGGGTCATCTACAGCTGATGCCTTTGATGATAACCTTGATAAAAACTCCACAAAACCAACCCCAACAGTCGGTGGTGAGATGGCATGAGTGACTGACCTACAGGCCTGGCACAGCTGTCAATACCTGACTCAAAGGCTGACAACTATAATGCTGTAAGCATGTAGCATGTGTGAAACATAGCCAGGAGCAGTGAAGTGTGATACCATGCTTGCTGTACCAAATCACGCGAGGACAGGCCCTGATTGAGCCACTCATCAGTATGCAACCACCAGACATCTCTGTCCGACATCATCATTGCAAATCAATGCCCCAATAAATAAAACATAACAAACGTGCGACTTCCAGAGTGCACAAAAGGAATGATTTAAAAATCGCAAGCTCTATGACATCACTGCATTATAATTAGACTTCATTTTGTAGAATGATACACTGATTTTACCTGTGATATGTAATATTGACTCATTGATCGGCAAAATTGTCTTACAACAGCTAAAGGGTCAATGCGGTTCCTGAGCAAATTTTAACGTCAGTTTCATTAAAAACACCCACCCTGATGTCTCCCAGGTAATGGGAACAGTGCATGAATACATCAGTGAAAGCAGAAAGTGAGAACCCAGATTATGAACAAACGCATTCACGTGAGATGTACAAATGACACGAAAGTAGTACTAACTGACAATACACAAACACAACACCCCATAATTACCCCGTCAGCAGCCCCACCCCAGTGCTGAACCATATTGCCCGTCACATGCAGGGCTTGACCTCAGTGTAACATGAGAAAAAAACCTCTCCCGTCAGGTCATCAACCATACACTCTCCAGGGACGAACATCCTATTAGAGAAGTTCAGGTAACATGTGACAAGTTCAGGTAACATGTGACAAGTTCAGGTAACATGTGACAAGTTTAGGTAACGCATCCAGGTAATTGGAGCAGTGCTAAGCTGCCCCGTAACGCCACCATTGCATTTGATATTTGTGTGAGTTGGAGGGAGCCTTACCTGTTCGTAGGTACCCATGTTGGCTAGTGCTGCTGGCCGGGAAACACACCTGGAAGGCCAGTCTCACTGCAACACAGACCACATGTCAGGTAACTGCAGTTAACCTTGCTCTCTTCACCGACACTCACATCACTCATGCATCAGTCACATCACTCACAACACTTCCGTCGCTCACATAACTAACACCAGCTCACCAGGCACACGTTATGATGTCTCATCTCAATTCCCTGAATCAGTCATCATACAAAAAACAAGAAGCTGGTCTCCCATTAAACCTACGGATATCTATGTCTCCATCTTATGATCAGCTATTTCTGATGCAGCCTACCAGGCAGCATGTATACATTTATACTTGTTGTAACGTGACATGTATTAAACATTGCCCAGATAGCCTGTCTATTCTACAGAAAGGATTACAGCCGAAGGAAACATTGAACAATTGATAGGCATTTAAAAATGGAGTGTTCTGTATACATATGGAGTCAGTAGGCATGGCTGTCTATTTTTTCTAATATTATAGTTTCCAGATCCCTGAATAATAATAATAACAATATAATATACTGTAGTTATGAATTGTAACCGAACATAAATATAACACAATAAATCAATAATGATTAAAATCAGTCCCAACTGTTACACAAACTGTTAGAATCTTTGTAAAAATATTTGACACTCACCAAATCAAGCCAGATCTTTCTGTCGAAACATGCTGTTGTTGCGGCAGTGTTGGAAGAGTCTGTGCAAAACAAGAAAACATATTTAATATAACATTCTTAATAAACCTAGCCACCAGTATTTACAGTCTCACACACAAACTGTGCACTGGCATCAACAGCAGGCAAGGAATATCCCAACTTTCTCTCCCTATTCCACTGAGGATACAGTACTAAACACACCCCAAATGCAGTGTAGGCACCAGGTACAACATCACCCTACTCACTCCAGTTTCACATTTTCTAGTGGCGGCAATAATCCACATCTGTCCCAACCATAAACTCTGTGGAAAATTCAACGAAACGTCGAAACGTCGGAGATGAAACTTGACATGCAGCCAGCTTGCCTGCCCACTCACAACAGCACAGGTGCTGCATATCGCCAGCCACAGCCGGCTGGTGAGAGACACAAGGGGTGAATGCTCTGCCTGGGCCACCCTTCCCTACACCTCATCATCAGGCCAGACTAACTCGCTCGCTTCAGGCCAACAAGTTGGATCTGATTTCAATAAACCGTACCTGAAGAATGCTTGCTTACCTTGGATGTTGTTTAGACTAGCAGTTAGATACAGTTTCCTTACGCGAGTTCACCTGAGGCGTAACTGCATGACACCAATTAATATAAATGTGACATCACTGTTGACTGTGATCCATATTTCATCAGCAGATACATAAGTTCTTACTTACATAGTATAGAATATTAAAAATACAATTCAAATTCATCATTGTGTACCTAGCATGTTTTACAGCTTACTGATATTAGAAACCATACAAATTTAATGGCAAATGTTACAATGTCACTTGAATCATTATCATCATGAATGAATGATTCATCACATTCTACTCTGATTTGTTCAGGTAGGGGGAGTTCAAGTAAGACACGGGATGCCTGGTAGCACGTTGTCTGCCAGCACGTAGAAGACATTCCAGTGTGAATCACATCCCAGTGTAAAGTCTCACCTGGAATTTACCTACAACTACTATATTTTAACCGGAATTTGCCTATAAAATGCTAAAGTTTTATAAAAAATAGATAAATAAACTTTGAAATAATCACCCGTATTGTGCAACCACAACTATATATGACCGATAATTGGAGGTTTCAATATTTATTCATCAATTTAAGGAAACATTAAAAATAGACAACAAATATTGATACTTCTTGCACATTTGCAGTTATGATAAAATTATTACTGTTAGTGTTATTATACAATCGACAAAGTTTACATGTCTGACTCTCTAGACAATAACAAAACACCAATTTTTTTTTTGAATTTGATGCACTATTAAATATTACTGAGGCGACTGATTGTTGCCATAACAAAGTGACAACTGATAATCAGTACCTATCTGACACCAATTAATAATTAGTTTTTTTGCTGTCAGAAAGTATGTGGTCACCCCAAAGCCGTAGTTAAATCAGTGACAATTACTGTGTTGATACCGTACTCATAGTTGTTGCTATAACAAACCACTCTGTGACATCATATCTGTAGACAGCATTTCTTAACATGTAATATGTGTCAACGGCACAGGCTCCTCTTAGTTTTTAATATGATTACACATCACGGAAGCATATACTATGTTTATTTACTCTTAGTCTCAAGGAAGTAAGTTGAAGTGTTTGCCTTCACTCAAGATGATAATATCCACATCTCATATAATCCACACAAACACATTACACCAAAATCAACGCAACTGCACCGTACCTGTGAAGAAAGTGATAAACCACGGAATTTAATATGCTCATAAGTTTGCTTAATTTGATTTACAGTTCTAATATGCGCAGTAAACACGCTGAATTCAGCTGATAAGAGTCGCAGTCGGCAAGGTAGACAGGAGTGCATCTGCTAGGTGAGACACGAGGTGATTAGTAGCACATGTTGGTGTGGGGCTGGCTGCCTCTACCCTGCAGCTCTGTAGCTGCTCACACCAGTGTGGCCCCCCACCACACAGGAGTCCAGCCCTGCTCAACAAGCTCAGGTTTATACCCTGGGGCAATAGATATTTTTAGACAGGTAACACTGAGTACCTGTCGGCAGAATATGTGTGTAAATGTAGCATCTTTTTGATAACTTGATAACTTATGCCAATACACTGCAAGCAACAAGCTGTTCAATATACTCTTATAAATCTGCTACTTCATATCAGGATATCAGAATTTGGGAATTTTTATTATTTACACCATGCATGAGTTAAATTATGATTATTACATAGTTTTGGGTGCAGTGCATGCATGACCAATTTTGGCTACTTATACACAAGTCTCGAGAATAACTGTGACGGACTGCAGGCACATGAATGTCTGATAAATAGTGCACGACCCACCTCTGTAAATCCAGGTAGGATTAACACTGTGATTATTCACTAATCAGGGATTTGACCAGGCTTCATTATACCTGTCATATTGTTGGCTGTTAATTTTCAGTAATTTCTCATGGTTATTTTGACAGTGTCAATTTGTTTATTATAATAAAAAACACTATTTTTTAAGGAAATAAACACAACTTGATTATACCTGTTAGACATCATGATCATACAATTCTATCAGTTTTAGCATAGCAAGTTTTTAAAGAACAATTTGTTTTCCGTGTCTTTCATGTATACAATTATCCTAGAAATCCTGATGGAAAAATATATGTTGACTATGTGAAATGGATACACATTGATCTATAATTATGAAGACTGGCTGAATTTAAATACTGCCCATTACATGTTTTGCCTTGGGACAGCAACTTGATTGGTGTGATTTTTCAAAACCAATCATGAGCATTCATAGCTAAATCATTTTCTTAGAACTTAACTTATTACAAAGTCATTACTGTCTTGCTTGTTTCTTGTAGAGCCAATACAGTCAGGTTGTATTTTATTAATGTATACACCATATAATTATATGTAATATATCACTAACAATAAAATTATGACATTCAATATACACATTTAAATAATTGAATTAAGGCTGGGGTAATAATTTAATTAAGCCTTTAGTTAAAACTGGGATAAGAAAAACAAATTTAACATACCATTTAATAAGATTTATAATAACCATTTTCGCTAGTTTCAAATTAAGTCTTTTGTAATTATTATAATGTTACAATACAATACAAACGGTAGCGCATAACTATTGACATAATTGCATAACGATATTTTCAGAATGAATAAACGAAAGAGATACGCCCACAAGCCGAGACGCGATAGCTTGCGTAATGTGCACAGCGAACTGCATTCATCACTAGCTCGGGAAACACCCATCGATGTTTCTGGCTGATGCGCGGGCGTGTCCATCCGTCCAAGACAGTTGCAGACGACACATATTTACCCAGGTCTGAATGTTCTCAGAACATTGTAAACAACATAATTTAATATCTATAAAGTTACATGGTTCGTAGCTACCATTGCTTAATAAACTTTATCCAACATCTCATGTATTTTATACGGTATTTACAAGTTTATAATCTTTCACCGTCTTCCACTTACCTTCCGCACACTTCCTGGCGAAACGGCCGTCAGTGATGTCACATGACTGTTAATTTATGCGCGATTGGCTAACAGATTTCCCGGTAAAACGTCGGTATCGTATTTCGTTCCCTCATCATCAACACGTTTGACAAGATTGTCATCGAGAGAATTAACGATATTCCGTCATACCTGTTGCTATAAAGGTGTTGTTGTTTAAAAAAAAGCATCGTATTAAAAGAAATTATTAAATGCTTGAACTTCGGGGATGATGTTGGCTTTGGTCCTTGGGAGTTGGGGGCGGCAGAACAATAATTATGCAAATAGCAGTAAGCCGGGGGGGACTTAAGTAGATAATGTTAGTTTAATTTTTCTTTCATACTGACCATACTTGTAAAGCTTGACAATCATGGTTTGAAAATATTTTCCACAGACTAATAATTTATTACATTTTGCTATGTAGGATGTTCAACATGGCATTCAAAAAATCTGGTTTTATTGCATTTGTATTTTAAGGATTACAATTTTTTCTAAAGATTTTTTAACACATAGAAGTAAAATCGCTCTAAAAATGCCATAAATCCTGGGAACAAGAGGGCATTTAAAAAAAAATCCTAGGGCCTAATGGGTTAACAAAATCTGGTTTTAATGCAGTTGTATTTTAAGGAAAATGACAAATTGTGTAATCTTTTAAAATACGCTTTCTTGTGAATGTTCTTAATTAGCAAAAATCGTGTTCATTTTGTGAATTAAAAAAAAATGATAAAACTATACGTAAGTCTACGTTTTAGATGTAAAAGGTAAAGGTAAGTTCTTATATAGCGCAGTATCCCATCCTCAGGATTGCTCAATGCGGTTTACACTTTACTTCCTTGGCAGATCTGTTCAATCAAACACTGTCTCAACTCCCCTGGGAAGCATAATATGCGAAGACTGCTCGTACACATGTCCACCACAGCTGAGTGAACTGGAGCAATGTAGAGTGAAAAAACTTGCCCATGGTATTTACATCGCAGCACAGGATTCGAACCCGGGTCCTCTTAGTCCAACACTCTACCCCTGAGCCAGTGCGCTCTACAAAGATGTCTCCACCACACAAAGGGATGGATACATGAAAGTAAAAACGTCTTCAAAATACTAACTACCTGATGTTACTTGCCAATTTTATAACTTTCATTTGGAATTATTGACTTTGTTGATATGATACATATCAATTCTTGTGGTATATCATGATTTATTATGGTATTCCATGGAATATCAATGTCTACCAATGTACATTTCCAAAAACCATGATATTTATCAAGGTATAACATATATTTTCATGAGTGGTAGTTTTTATTATGGTATTCCATAGTATTATATTAACGTCTACCACTGTAAATTATGCTAACCTATAGTACATCATATTTACTTCCACCAAGATAACTGACATTTGTTATGGTATAAGACATTTTTTGATTCGTAGGTGAGCAAAATCTGGCTACATATCTTTGCTTTAGAATGTTTGTAATACGTCGACAATGTGCTTCACAATGTTATTTCTTAAAGACATGATTGAAGGGTTTGTCATTCATAGTGAATGTTCTGCTTAGTTGTGGCAGATTGTTTGTCCAACATAGTACATTTGGGAGATTTAAAGTAGGATTCAACATTGCAGTGCAATTCAGCCAATTTGAATTGCTCTATAGAATGTACATGCACGCACATATGCACGCACATACAATACACACACACGCATACATTTAGATGTGCATACACACACAATGGGTTTTACCTTTTGTCACTGAAAAAAAAACTTTTGAGGCATAAGTTCATGATGTTGCCTTTTTCAAGCTTGCATAGGTTATTTTATATGCTCCAAAAGAGTCGCAAACATAAAAAATGTCTGGTGGGTCAGAAGTCAGAAAACCTAATTCAAATTCTCATCTCAGTTTAAATTATCGAGTACAAGTGTTCTTATTATTTATATTTAAGTCAAAGTGTGCACATTTACAAGCCGACAGATGTGCAGGTCTACGCTATTACTTGTGAATACTATTATTTTAAAACATGCAAGCACACAACAATAGACCCAAAAACAAGATCCAGACCAGCCCATCCAAATGGAAACGTTTTCCTTGTACATGTCTATTTGTTCCTACACTAACTTGACTTCCTCAGGATATATTCGTCCATGTTGATGTCTGTAGACAGGTGGTCATCTTACAGCTGAATGAACAGAAGCAGCGTGGAGAGACTAGCACTGATCAGTTCTAAATACCCCTAAATGAGTCAAATATTCTAAACTTTATGGCACTGCAGCCTACACAAAAATGTTAACAGTCACAAAGGTAAAGTACATACACACACCCATACACTCACACACACCCACACAAACAAACACAAATGAACAGTTTATAACTTCCTTTATTATATACAAAGAACATATTTCAATATTTACAGGTACAGAGGTATGATTGTTTTGATCAATATCCTACAGCAAGATTGTTCATCTGCATTAAATAGTTCTCCTGTGACTCTGCCATGGTCAAAACCCCAGCACTTCCACATCAGCCAACATTTGTTTCTGAAACAGACAGCAATGATGCTCAAAGTATAGATAGAATTTTAACGTAATTCCATGTCAAGTAAGTTACATCTTGCATAGATGTTTCCCAATTTCAAAACAATTTGGAATTGTTCAACGAGAGATCCAAGAAACAGGTGTCATGCAAAATATCAGACATGATGATCACTGCCTACCTACTGTACTCCTCTGCTTGTCAAAATATAAAATCTGTCGCCTAATTAAGCCAAAAATGCAAAAAAAGCCTGCCTTCAATAATGTCAGAAAGAAATTTTACCAAGTGTGGATAACAAATTTGGAGGGTGTGCTATTTAACAAACATAATTATATCTGGGGAGTGATACCTAGAAAAAGTTAAAATCAATTTTGTGTTTACTGACAAGTGTCAATCTGTTGTACACAACATTTCATGTGATGTCCTACAACAGTCGATTTTAGATTCCAAACAATTAAAACCATGTTGAAAAGACTGTCTGTTCACAGTGTTTATTAGGGGAAAATTATAATATAATTAATATTATTAATAGTAAAACTTCTACAGTGGCACAGACAGCGGTTAACATTGGAGCACTGGACTGCCAAAAGTTTATGATGAGTATATCATTGCTGCTAATTTGAATTTCATTCAATACATAACCGGACACCAGCTGGTTAATTCCAGTTGGAGAACCAGGCTATCTCTTTAAAGACCGACCCACAGAATGACCAATTGTGTTAAAGCTGTGGCCTACTTTTCTCACCTCAGCTGCCTCTCTGTTGTGGCTCATCTGTTGCTCCTCCTCTTGCTCCCAGAGCTGCGCCACTTTACGTCTGTACCTACAAGGTACGACAAAAGAACTGAGTAAACAATGGATAAACAATTATTGAAAACTATTTTACAATGATGTCCAAACCCAAACAGTTGTGTAGTGAATTATAATTGCACTTCCCTGATGTTGACAATTTATTTATGCTATTATTCCATAGCACGCACTAGTCTGGTGCAGACTCTCTTCTAATCATGGCATTATGTTGACACTGAAACCATTTTGTTACTGGCATTATACACATATTGTTGTTATCATGGGAGAGCTGAGCTTTGATACTGATTCTCTGGTTCTGTTTACTTTTGTTTTCTTTCCTCCTCTCAGATTTTGCCCTGCCGTCTCTACCAGGCAGTGTCTGCCGTCTCTACCGGCAGTGTCTGCCGTCTCTACCGGCAGTGTCTGCCGTCTCTACCGGCAGTGTCTGCCGTCTCTACCGGCAGTGTCTGCCGTCTCTACCGGCAGTGTCTGCCGTCTCTACCGGCAGTGTCTGCCGTCTCTACCGGCAGTGTCTGCCGTCTCTACCGGCAGTGTCTGCCGTCTCTACCGGCAGTGTCTGCCGTCTCTACCGGCAGTGTCTGCCGTCTCTACCGGCAGTGTCTGCCGTCTCTACCGGCAGTGTCTGCCGTCTCTACCGGCAGTGTCTGCCGTCTCTACCGGCAGTGTCTGCCGTCTCTACCGGCAGTGTCTGCCGTCTCTACCGGCAGTGTCTGCCGTCTCTACCGGCAGTGTCTGCCGTCTCTACCGGCAGTGTCTGCCGTCTCTACCAGCAGTGTATCCATCTTTCCCTCTCTTTCCCCATTCCTCCTCCAATCCCTGCAAATGCCTGCTACACCACCGTCCTATCACAGTCTAGGTAGTCCTCACCCCTTTTATTTAATTAATATATATTAAGACTTATATATTGCATAGAGCTCAATGTAGTTATGGCACTGTAGAGATATTGTACAATGTACTTCATCATTACAGCACTATTGAGACTTTGTTGTTGCTCTGGGGATTGTTTCGCCCAGATAAAGTGCTCTTGAGGAAAATTCATCAGTAGACAATATCCATCGTTAAATTTAAATCCGGTTTTCAAGATCATTGTTAACGATCAAAATTTATTTTAAAGTGCAACATCTGCTTTAAGAGCTCTTGGTGAAATGGTCTCTAAGTCTCTCAACCCCCTCACTCTAGCCCCCACTGCTGTGTCGACGTACGCGTCACTCTTGGGGTTGTTCTCCTGGTTGCGACATCGCTCCAGCTTCTGCAAGCAGTTCCTTCACCTGACCCCTGTCCAACGTCTCAGTCGTCTTCAGGATCAGGTTGATTCCTGCCAACACAAGTGTGATCTGATTTATTGAAATGTATACAGATGACGAGGAAAGGATGAAGAAGACACCAGCAAATACAACTAAGTCTGTCAGCATGGTGTGGCAATTACTATGAACAAACGACCTGTGCGGCTTGGAGGGTCATGATCGCCAACACCTGTGACAGACATAGCACCTAGACTAAGAAGAACATAGACGATGTACCACTCCACAGTCCCTGCAGGAGATTCAATGTGTAGATGACCAGCACAGCTTGCACTTACACGGTCATTAGTGCTAGTCTTGCCCTGTGTGATGCAGCCCCCACATTAGCAAGTATTACCCTTGCATGTTCTATTAACCTGAGTCACTTATTCAGTAAGTATCAGCCATATTTCTTCCCACTTAATAACAATTTGCCATGTGGAAACAAATCAACTTCAAAGGTCGGCCTACCGTCTGTGCATGTGCCAGCAGCAGCAGTTTACAATTTGAATGTCTTGTTTACAATGTGAATGTTTTGTTTACAGGATTCAAATTATGAATAACATTTCACACTTACCAATATGATGTGTAATGTTTGAGTAAAAATCATGTATGATAAGGACAAATTATTTGATAAAATATTTCATGATTGCATTGTTACCTACTTTTGATGTTTTCCACCATTTTCATCATGTCTTCCTTGTCACTCGACACAACCAGTTTATTGGCCACATAGCTGAATAGAAATACTAATCACAGTCACTGTATGAAACATTTAATATTATTTTACAAAATGTTGTTGCATTTCTTATCCAAATTGTGAATATTTTCTAGTTGTTATGCAAACAAATGTAATAAATCTACTCCAGAAATGCTTCAAAGCTATGCTGAAGTTCAAATAATTGTCTTTTATGAACGGTAATGTTCTTTGTATAATTTTCAAATGTGCCCGATGTTCACCTACACACATGAAGCCTATGTCTAGAGTTCTATCTGAATGTTTCAAATCATTGTCTCCACCTAGTGGACAATCTGTTACTAAATATGCACCTGGTGAGTAAATGTTTGAACTAAGCCTACGTGAACACTCATTACCAGCTGATATTTTAAGATGCCAACAATCACTGAGCTTGAAAAGGAACACATATCTACATTAAACATTGACCCAAATAGTGGACAGAACACTGACCTGTCAAGGTTCAGACCAAACTTGCTTGAGCAGGACAGCAGAGCAGCCAGAGCTATCTGCAATCAAACTTGATGTTGTACACAGCTTTGACTAGTGGCACATTCACATCCTTTACTGTAAACATCTGTGCTATGCATTAAATAACTTTTCACCTCTGCATTCAAAAGTTTCATATTATCATTATGACACTTAGCACAAATGTTGACACAATAATCCAAGTAATATATACTCTGATTCTCTGATAACACTTATTGTATTCAATTTGAGTACATCATTAAATAATCCAAGCTAAATGTAATCCATATTTTGAGTCCAGCAACACTTATTTTATTCAATTTGAACATTAAATTAAGGAGGCAATCTGCTCCAAGGTTTGAAACATTTTATACTATGTTCTTATGACTATAATACATTATGTTAAAGGTTTAATGACTGCCAAATTGTGTCTAGTCTAGTTACTTTATTAACCTTGTAACAATGTTTGCAATTTGAAAGTGTTCACAGTACATATCCAAATGGTAAACAAAACGAAAACATTCAGTTTCAAAATAAGTGTTACTGGCACTAATGCCAAGGTGAGACAAGTTAACCCAAACTGAGATGTAAATAAAGACTGTGGACACTAAACTGGACACTGTGGAGGGACTCACCTGGGATGGAGCAAAGATGAGACAGGCGTCTGTGTGGAAACTCCGGTCAATGAAGTCCTCCGCACCGCGACGCAACTGTTCTGTCTCCAGCACATCCGGACATCGCGTCTGCAACATCGCACAGAAATATGGCCAAGAGGTAAATTTTATGAGTAGCCAAATAAAGATATACATATGTTAAAATAATTTCATAGGGACAAGACAATTAATAATTTTTACATACATATGTGAACATCAATACTGAAAAAATTATATAAAGTCACAATTATATATATATATATATATGTGTGTGTGTGTGTGTACATATCTAGCCACCAAGTTATGCACGGTACCGTGCCATGCTAAGCCAAGAATATCCTGCCATAATATGGGAATAATTCACCGTTAATTTGGTATAAATTAAGCTAAATTACCAGTTGAATATTGGCATACAAAATATTATATCACACACGTGTGTGTGTGTTTACATATAAACACACACACATGTGTATGTGTTTATATATAAACACACACACACACACACACACACACACACACACACACACACACACACACACACACACACACACACACACACACACACACACACACACACACACACACACACACACACACACACACACACACACACACACACACACACACACACACACACACACACACACACACACACACACACACACACACACACACACACACACACACACTGCATATGCCTGTATTAAACTAGTAATTCACCCTAATATATATCAAATTAAAAGTGAATTCTTGCCAGATTTCAGCAGCACATTATTGAATTTTCGCATCACACAGCGGGGTGTATAGCTTAGTGACTAGACCACCTCACTGTCAGTCATGGTGACTTCACTACCTTAATGTCAATGAAGAGTCCCTCAAGTGGCCTGAGGGGGCCGTGCACAGTCAGGTGGTAGTGGAGCTCATGCATGAGCAGCAGCTCCTGGCTCAGGATCATCTCGGCCATCTCCTCTCGCTTGCTCTTCACATTTGCCACAAACTGTAGGATCGACACGTTGAACTCCTCCACCTTACATGCCAGGTACACACACGTGTAGCTGTGGGACACAGGTAAATGAGTAGTTGTTGGGACACAGGTAAATGTGTAGTTGCTGGGACACATGTAAATGTGTAGTTGCTGGGACACATGTAAATGTGTAGTTGCTGGGACACAGGTAAATGTGTAGTTGCTGGGACACAGGTAAATGTGTAGTTGCTGGGACACATGTAAATGTGTAGTTGTTGGGACACAGGTAAATGTGTAGTTACTGGGACACAGGTAAATGTGTAGTTGCTGGGACACAGGTAAATGTGTAGTTGCTGGGACAAGGGTAAATGTGTAGTTGTTGGGAAACAGGTAAATGTGTAGTTGCTGGGGTACAGGTAAATATATGTAGCTACTGGGACACAGGTAAGCATGTATAGTTGTTAGGACACAGGTAAATATGTGTAGTTACTGGGACACAGGTAAACATATGTAGCTATTGGAACTCAGGAATGCAGATTTATTAAAATCAGTCAAAATAATCTATGTTGAATTAGTTACCCAATCAAATGATCATTGATCATTCGGTAACTAGCAAAAGTGTGTATTGCTTTATGTCATAATACTATACAGGTGTATAAAGCAAGACCATTTGCAAAACGTTGACTGAATCAAGTAAAATACAAAGTAATAGAAGTTTGTCCAAAGATTTAACAGAAATTAACCATAAGGTGACTTACACAATATCTTCTGGGTGGAAGTTCATGACGGAATTGTGCAGGTAAAACCTCTTCAAATACATCATTGCTGTTCCCTAAAAGTCAGTTTCATCCGTCATTACCAGTAACTCATTGAATCATCCTTAACAAATACACATGCTATTGTGAAGGTTTAAAAGGTGTGATACTACATTAAAAGTGGTCATAAGATGGTTATGAATTTTTTATTTATTTTGCTGGTAAAACCTCTTCAAATATATCATTGCTGTTCCATATAGATCAGCTATATGCTCAAGCAACATTTAATAAATCAAATTATCATTAATGTAATGTGTTTAAACACATGGGAGACTACATTAAAAGTGGTCATTAAGTGGTCATGGCAAATGCCAAAATTAACATTCATTATCGCCTTGTAATAAATACAAATACATCGACATACCATGCGAATTATATATTTTGTGATCTGACAGTGCTGAGATTCATTCCACTACTGTAAGTGTTATACACACCAATACATATCTTGGCATTGTTGGCTGAAACCCATTGCAGAATTCCTTGAGAACGTACTCATAATGTCTGCGAATCTTTGTTTCTTCTGCAGTATTCAAGAAGAACTCGTTCCTCGAAACTTCCTACAATGTAATTCATCAATAGTCTAAATGGATGTAGTAAACATATCACATATACATGAGTACTGATTTATTCAACATTGTCTACTTGGGAGCATCATCATCATAATCATTGTGTATCCCTAATGTCTCGTGACTGTGCAAAGGCCTCAGCAGCGTCCAGATATGTATGTCTTGTGCTATCCTCTTCTCAGATAATATCTTTCCAGTACATGTCTAGTTCGCTTCTCCATCATCTCAATGCTCTTGCTGAATCTACCTTTCCTATGTGTTACCTATCTTAGATATGCACGTCCACCACTGGAAGTGACAGCTTATGCTACTTAAGCCTTATTAGAAGTGACGTGATTTTTTATGCACACCCATGCTCTTGCTCTTGCACATTGAGCTACTGTTTTAAATTATATTGCACGTGTAGCATTTCTGTTGTGAGAACTGCACCATTGTAGTAAAATAATCTAAACCAGACCCTGCCAGACAGATGTCAAGTTTTGCAGGTCTTGCTTACATTAGATGACATTACATTCTGACTTCTGAGTTAACTTGCACTAAGTTACTTCACATATGCATACACTTATTACAGACATAAACAAGATTATTCTTACATTATATTCCCTTCCATACTTCTGAACAAACTGTTGGTTGGCTTCTATTCGCAGTCTGTTAAGTTCTGCCGTGCCGGAGTACGTCCAGAACTTCAGCTGAGTGCTGGATGGGAACATCTTTGTCTGGAAACAAAGCAATTAAAATAACTGCATCAGTTCTACAATGCATGATAGTGCTACAATATTGGTGTCATGTGATGCAGTGGTTAAAATAATGGTTAGAATGCTGGACTGTTGATCAAAGGAACCAGGGTTCTAACCTGGCCTGTGTCGTTTGGAACCTGGAAGAGATTATAATTGCCTGAATTGACACGACTGGTGCACATCAGTCAAGGTAGAACATGTTGTACGACCAATGAATGGTGTTTAATATTTTGCTTTCTACAGGTTTCCCAAAACATGCTGACATCGTTAAATGTATCTCACCCAATAGGTATAATTGTGACATTACTGCCTAAGGTTTCCATTATGAAAGCTATAACAATTTGAAATGGCATAGGTCATGACTGTATATCACAACTTTATCAATATTGAATGGACTTTTTGAGGACGGGACGAATCTGGAATTTTACTCAAATTAAATATGCTCAAACATTTTGAATACAAATCGAATTGAATATTCAGTGGCTTCAAATTTGATTAGAATACTGAACGGTGTCGAGATGCCAGCGACTTCCCATAGCCATGGACACAAGTTTGAGCCGAAGTCGTTGACATTGTGGCCATATGCATCACCGCCATTAATCTTTTTGTTTACTTTCTGATCTAACCATGAAAATGACTTCTTACAGCCGCCAAACTTCTCACATATCTTATATACATAAACACACACTAGGTAACAAAATAAAATCATATAAATTCTTGTAAAGAATAAAATTTACAAAACAAATAAAATAAAATCATATAAATTCTTGTAAAAAATAACATTTACAAAACAAACCCGTGCAAAACTTGACATGATCTATGACGACTAATTGTAGCTTGCTGATTACCATAACTTCAGTAATTTATCACAGGCGTTGCTACATAAATGACCTACAAAAATTCCAGTTTTTATGCTAACGCTAACCGTAACCCCAACTAACCATAAGCTAACTTTAACTAATCCTAAACTTACCCTCAACCCCAACCTTAAACCTTAACCCGACACTGCTAACAAAAGACCCCACCTCACAATACCGATATTACAGTAAGCATCGAGCTACGCATAACCACTCAGAATTTCGAATCGAATAACGGAAATTTCTAATACGAATCAAATTTTTTCTCATCCTGAATGGTGTTACTGGCTAGATTCTACTGGATGTATCAAAGGGATCAAGCGTGTCAGAGTGATCAGCAGTATCAATGGTATTGAAAGATTGATGATATCGAAGTTGAATCTATTGAAGGATCGCGATACAATGAAGCCTTGTCAATGTCAGTTGTCAATTAATCAAACTTTCGCAAGTATTACGAGGAGTTGATACTTCGATATGCTGAGTATCGAATGAACGTTCTTAGATTAGAAGCCAGGAGACAATCTATAAGAAACTGACATGTAAGAAAATGAATCACTAAGGATGACAATCACTTAGCACCCTGGCAGTGACCGCACACTCAGTCGGTGACAGCATAGTTCCATAAGATAGGTATGTGACAAAACTGGGTCATAGCGGCTGTGCTGTTGTGCCGCGGCAAGTGAATCGCGTAACGGCGCACTTGCACAGGGGCTCCCTTCCATAATATGTTCTCATTGGCTACCATGTGACTTTTCTGAGGTATTTTTAGATACCTTACGTCGTAGACATCCGGTACTAGTTACTGGTTTTCAAATTTTTGCTTGGCGCCATAAAACACCGTAAGTTATTTGATTTTCGATCCGAGGTTCATCAAAGTCAATACAATTATACTTGATCGTTACCTTGATACTACCAGGTATTTCTTAACATATAGACAATTAAATATAAATATTATTCTTCATGTGTGAAATTTGAAACTAAATAACATGTTATTTTATGAGCCGGAAAAATGCACTGTCGAAGGCGATAAGGCGGACATTTTGGAATTTCCCGAAAATGTCCGTGTTATGAAATGCTTTTGTAAACTACTATCTAACCCACTGTAATCACCTATATTACATCAGACATAATTATTAGATAATGTTATTCATTGTATAGATGTGTGATTTTATTTAGATGCTCACATAATGTGGATGTTTGCAGATTTTGATGGCGCTTTGTTTGCCATCACGCTTACCTGTTGAGTCATGTGACCCACTATTTGGCATGCTAATTGGTTGAAAGCGATGCTTATAAGCATAGTGTAATGCAATGTTTTGGTGGAGTAGTTAGGCTTTGTAGATTTTTTTAATTGTTAAATATATTATAACTTTTGCAATTTTTTAGGCTTTGTAGAAATGTTTCATTATTAAAGATATAACTTTAGCAATTTTTTAGGCTTTGTAGATTTTTTTTATTAATAAAGATATCACTTTTGCTATATGTGTGCTTCATAATTTATAATGTCTTTTAAATAGTAAGTCTACAAAATATCAACACTGAATTCAGCCTGTAATTATAAAAAAAAATTGTATTTAATTAAATAGTTTAGTTAAAAAATTTAATATTTTAAATTTTAATTATGGAATTCCTGTTTCGTTAATTATGGAATTCCTGTAGCCAGATACAATATATAATCTCATTGAACATTTCATTAAAATATAATGTTGTTTAAATGACAATATTTTATGGAATCACTTGTTCGAGTGATTAATTATTAATCTAAGGCTAAGCATCTAATTACAATTATTAGCATCACAATGTTACATTGAATTCAATTAAAAAACTGCATCATTATTAATAGTTGTCCAAGTATGTATTAAAATTTGAGCTTTATAATATTAATATTAAGAAAGTTAAGACATGTTGAAGTACAAAGTCTTAATTAAGTAATGGTTCACATGTTTTGCCTGTTTTACATTGAAACAAAGGGACAAAAATTTGAATAATTTCCGACATTCAAGTTGGCATAACTTTTTTAATATCCACCCTAGAACAAATAGGTAACACCATTTTAAAGGTATTTCCAAACTCTTTCCAGTGGTAGCCGTTTTATTAAAAAAAAACCTGTAAAGAATAGCCTATTATCGCCTAGGGTAACACCAACGTATAGGGAAATTTACACGATGTGGCTAGAAATATATGATGTTGCATGTGATAAAATGAAACAGGGACCTACATTTCAACTGTGTAAGATGGCCCACCAAATAATCATTACAAAAATATTAAATTATAACAACACACGTAGGCCGCGGGTAACGCGCTGGGTAACAACCCAAAGTGCCACGCCAAAACTGGGCGAAACGCTGCGAACGCCGTAATGTTACTTGGTCTTTGGTGGTCTTTGGCCTCCACACAGCCCCTTCTGGAGCTAACAGGGGTTGTGCGGTGCGCAATGCTAAGGGTGCATGAACGTGAAATTTAGAATAATAATAACAATAAAACGTACAAATAACTGTGTGAAATAAGTGTAGTAATACCGGTAATTTGTGCTGTCTCTGCATCTAAAGTAAAGTCTGGTGAGGTACCTGGGGCTGGGCTGGAGCAACAAGGGAGGTCGAGGTTGTGAACCGATCATTTTGCATTTTATGGGGAAAACCATTGTAACCCGGTTTGCGTTCATTTGCGTGCTAATTTATGACTTGTTATTGACAATTTCACGGGGCATATTTGAAACCCCCATAAAGAAATCTAAAAAAACCCATTTGAAAACTTCTATCCCGTCAGTCATCCCATAAACTTCCGTTCAAAACCAAAAAAATAGGCCGTCCATTCGAGCTTGGAGTCACCCACTTTGATTTTCCATGGATAAAACTTTCCTTCATTTCAAAATGACGACTCGTATTAAATTTCGCAGATATTTACCCCCATAGACGAAGTCTATGAACTTCGTGATTGCTCAACTCAGCCTCCCACAAATTTTAAACATATACCTCCATTTCTGCTTGACCCCCACGATTGCCCCTATTACACCATAAGCAAAATACAATGTATTAATAAGATAATACATATATGTATAGTTTGAAGTGTGATGACGTAACAATATAATATAATATATATATATACATATATGTATTATATAAATTAGAATTGATATATGATGTTTTTATAGGGTACTCTTTGGTCGCACGGGTAATGGCGGACGAGCACCTTATTGTGGTCTGACATCAAATATAGTGATTATATACAATTGAATTAGCAAAATTGGTGTGGTACTTCGTTTTACAATTTTGTTCAAAGGTGAGCTTATGCTCTTCATACTATACTTCCTGAACTCCACCCGTTACATCTACATGCTCAGAATCTACTAACTCGTACTATAATTGTTGCACTCGGATTGAGAAGGTGTAGTAATACCGTTTGATTTGAGATCAACAGAAAACACATGATTGGTTCTGCAATATCGCTCACTTGCGTATAATGAATAATCCAAATCTAGTTATGTAATACTTTCCCAGGCTGATGCCCTGGACCAGATAAGTCAATGACACTGACAGTTGGTCACCGTATAGTTGCTGACCCTTACAAAACATTTTTTATTTAGGCATCAAACATGCGACATAATATTTGGAAAAACGTAATGTTGGCATCTACTCTATTAGTCTATGTTAAATAGTACGTTTTGACTATTTGTATCTTCAAAACGACGCCTCAACTGGTATTCAGCAAGATAACTTTTTTGTAGCTGCATGATGAACAAGTGCTGGCATAGTTGCTTAAAATGAAAAATACGCGTATTTTTCATTTTAAGCAACCATGCCAGCACTGACCACACAACTAAACTAACCATTAACAGCTACTGAGTATCACTCCTTCTTGTTCAGTGTTCAATGGTAAACATGACTCTGTCTGCTGTTGTGTCAGATGGCAAGTGTAGGAGATGACGAAAACAGTTCGCCCGAGCAGGCAGAACTTGCCCTACTGGAGGAGCTCTTCAAAGACCGATACACGGAGAATGATAAGGAATACATGACCTGTTTCAACACACCACTAGCAGCACCACCCTGTGTTGACAACTGGTATGCCCGACCCAAACGGACATATGACTATTCAAGGTAGTATTTAAAAATTTCACTTCATTTGAATCACTCCATTGTTAGTTACATTAATTGACATTAAAGTGTGTAATTAGTTATCTGAAAAAAATAGCACAGTTCATTTAACATAACTGCATGTTTTATTATAGAAAAAATTGACTTTGATACTAGATATACTATTACAGAGGTAGAGCAACTTTTGACATATGTTTTTTAAACACACCCTATCATAAAAAATGGTGCTAGTTTGTTGAATGATTTAATGATAACTAAATAAACCATTCGCATAAGTTAATGTGATGTAAATAGTTTATGTTAGATAGATATGTTCAGTTCATTGTAATATGAATATAAGGTGACACAAAAGAAACAATTAAATTAATCTGAATACTGGTATACACACATATGAATGTTTCCGGCAGGGACCAACATCGTGGACATGACAACTATCGTGACCGTAACAACTATCATGGACGTGACAACTACCACGGTCGTGACAACTATCGTGGACGTGACAGCTATCATGGTCATGACAACCGTCATGGACATGGCTCGCCCTACCAGGGACACCAGAACTGGCAGGACAGGAGGTCACATGGTCACCAGGACAACTACAACAGGGACAGACGTGACCGGGTGTCCTACGCCGGACAGAGGAGCCAAGACCAGAGATATAAACCTTACTAATGTAACAGGAAATGTGTGAGCACTGTCATGTCAACTAACGAATGTGATTCTAGGTATAGCCATTACTAATGGCTTCCTCAGCAATGGCTGGTGTGTTAAACTAAACTAAACTAAACTAAACTATTTTTTAACCAATATTGAAAAGGTTTTGTCATTTCAGCTAACAAACAAATGTGATTTGAGGTATAGCCATTACTAATCACTTACCCCAGCGATGGCTGGTGGGTTAAACAAAACTAAACAAAACAATTTTTTAACCAAGATTGAAAATGTTTTGTTCTCATATGACAAATTCTAGAGTAAAAATTTATAATGACGGGATTGTAAAATATATTTAACTGCACCTGCATTTTCAAGAAATGTTTATATGTGTACCTGGGGTTTTTTGCAGTTTCGTGGCCTACTAGTCAGCTCTCGTATTATATAATTGGTGATGATTAGTATAATTGGTGATGACATAATATGAAAGGTTGATCATACTGCTGCTGAATATTCATTATTACTGTATAGGAACAAAATATGACTATTATCATGCCGATTAATGTTTATTTCATAGTAAAAATCTTCATATGAAAAATATGTTTGGGTTTGTGATATACAACACACAATGATGATGTCAAGAATATTCAGTGGAAGATGAATTTCATTAAGTATATGCATAAAACAATGACGTCCCAGCACTGGACTTGCTTCTCATGAATATACTACAAAGATACAGACATGAAAGGCAATAAAAGCTGGGCTAAAAGTGGGTGTACAGTCAGTATCAAAAGCAATCCGCAGTTTATGTGAAAAACTACATTAACTCAAAATCCGAAAACTCGAAAATATTTTGCTCGAACTCAGCATACAGTGGATGCAGGATCATAATTTCCTTCTCAGTCAGTTCGAAAGTTGTAGCTGGTTCCTTAGTGTTTGAGTTAATGAGATGTTGCCACACAGCCAAACTGACCAATGTCATCATTTCAACTGATCCAAGTAAAATAAGAACACCCAGATGTATTTTTAAAACATAAAAATAATTTGCCTAAAGTTAGCCCAGCATACTGAAATAGTTATAACAATACTGTCCAACAGGATTTCAGATTTTATATTTAAAACTGGTTCCTACACAATAACCGTCCCTTCAGATGCTAACAATAAGTCTAAGAGAAGGTAAGTTTTGCAGGCTGCTTGGTGAGAGCAGATTATTGTAGCAAAATATATATATTTCTGATGGGGATTTAACGTGTAAAATGCTGTGGGTTTATGGTTACGTATTGGGTTTCCATGACAACATTTTGGACCAATTAAAATACTGTAAGAAAACCTCCATGAAACTGTGGACGGAAATAAATACAATAAATATATACGAATTCAAATATACCTGTAAACAATACAATACGCTCTTCTACTGGCACTAGTTTATATTTTGTAACAAAATTAAAGAAACAGCTCTCATATTACTATACTGCTTGTCTACATTCACTCGAGTATAACACGAATGTATCACAGAAACTTGCACTGGACGAGATGTCCAAGGTCTGACGTCTACACGTTGTCAATGTGGTACAGTTTGACGGGTGGCACCGCAGGTACCTGGGTGTGTCTTCCTGTCGTTGGTTTGAATGCTCTATCTGATGCGTCGGATGCGTCACCACTGCAGTGACGACTTGACACGGCTGTCGGATGACACAACAATGTGTCGTGCCTCGACGGCTGTGCGGTTCCTTCGACAGGAAGGAAGCTGTGTCGCTGGTAGTCTCCTGTGGCGTTGGCATGTCGGACGTGTCGAATAGTGGTGTGTCTGTCGCTCTGACCTGCAGTGGTGGCCAGTGTCGTGTGTCGGACAAGATCGGGTGACGCAGACAGCGTCACTGACGTGACAGCGTCACCATGACGATTCACAGAGTGCAGCCGCTCAGCTGGAGGGTTGTACCTTCGTGGCTTCTCGTCAAGGTTTCGGAAGAGCGTCTTCGACGACAGATGCGTGTTTGCGTCGTCAAGGTGTGACACAGATTTGGAGCGCAACGACAGCGCGCCGGCAGACTGCGTCAAATTGGTTGTCTTCCGCAGCGATGTGTACCTATAGGTGGAGCCACTTACTGGAGACTTCCTACTGAGCGTTGTCGACTTGCCTACTAGATTTTTCTTTTCGGTCAGATAGTTGTCCCGGGATGGTGCATATCCACGAGTATCACTGCCATGGAGCGTGCCAACTACGTTAGTAGCCGTAGATATCCCTGAAGGATGTTCTCTGCCCAAGGAATGGCCTTGCTCGTGTGATGTCATCTTGTCTGTCGCATGTGTGTTGGTGTGATACCCGTTTGTATCCCTTGGGGGCGGGTCTACTCCCGACTGGAAGTAGAGTCCATCTGAACCCCGAGCCCGTTCTCCTTGAGGCTGAAGGATTGCCCTATTTGCCAACTCCCATGATGCAATAGAGGAGTGAAGGATTGAGGACAGAGACTTCGTCCGTTGCATGTCGCTAGCCTCAGATTCAACGTACTTGTGCTTGCTGCCGTGGTGCTTACTTCCGACGCGGTAACTGTAGTCAGAGTCGAGATCATCTGGTGTTACGCTACGTCGACTCATGTGCTTCACAGAACTCTCGGTCACACAGAGTCGGTCACGGCCTCGTGCAGGGTCCAGATCATCCGGAGTGCGTGAATTCATGTCTCTAGGTCTGATAGAATCCAAGTCATCTGGTGTCCGTGATTTCATGTCTCTACGTCTAACAGCATCCAGCTCATCTGGTGTGCGTGAATTCATGTCTCTACGTCTGACCGAATCCAAGTCATCTGGTGTCCGTGATTTCATGTCTCTACGTCTGACAGTATCCAAGTCATCTGGTGTCCGTGATTTCACGTCTCTACGTCTGACAGTATCCAAGTCATCTGGTGTCCATGATTTCATGTCTCTATGTCTGACCGAATCCAAGTCATCTGGTGTCCGTGATTTCATGTCTCTACGTCTGACAGTATCCAAGTCATCTGGTGTCCGTGACTTCACATCTCTACGTCTGACAGTATCCAAGTCATCTGGTGTTCGTGACTTCACGTCTCTACGTCTGACAGAATCCAGGTCATCTGGTGTCCGTGAATTCATGTCTCTACGTCTGACAGAATCCAGGTCATCTGGTGTCCGTGAATTTACGACTCTACGTCTCACAGAATCCAGATCATCTGGTGTCCGTGATTTTGGGTTTTTGCCCGTTACGTAATCCAGATCGTCCGGTGTGCGTGAGTGCAGTTGTCTTTGTATTTCTGAGTCCAGGTCATCAGGTGTCCTTGCGTTAATTTCTCTACGTATGACGGCATCGACGTCATCAAAGGTTCTGGAGTGCAGTTCTCTATTTCTTGCGGTGTCGAGATCGTCAGGTGTCCTGTAATGTAGGTCTCGATGTCTCCCAGAATCAAGGTCATCAGGGGTCACGCACTGCCTCGTCGAAGTGGTCAAGTGTGTACTCATTGGTTGTGACCCCGACTTGCCATGTGACCTCACTGACACTGTCCTCAGGTCACGAGGCGTCGTCTCTGGCGTGTTGTCAACTGACGTCATCGGTGTCGTACTGGTGCTGCTGCCTAGTGGCAAGTTGTTGAGTGAGCGTTCAATCACAGCAAGCTTCTGCTGCTTTGAGGTGCTACAAACAGAAAAAAAGGGTCAAAGGTCACATTTACTTCTAATGGCTTCAGTAATAATAGACGGGAATTTGTCTACAAAATATAATAATTTATTCTTAAACTGTACTGATGGTGTCAACACAATAGATCTTAGAAAGGAACTATTACCTTCTGAAAATCGAGTGTCCTGCTTTGTAAATGTCAACTTTTAACTAAAATATACCTATAGGCCTACGTTTTGCAAAAGAAACATGTTATTTCATTGATCACAATTTGACTTCTTTTCGTTCTCATTGAATGTGAACTGAAAATCAAAATCTTTAGGGACAATGTTTCATGTATTTCCATTTTCATTTTCCCACTTTTACATGAACCCGCATTTATGTTGACACATGTGATTACAAAATTATATGACTACAACTTTGATAATATAAGCGACACATTGATAATCGGCAATGTTGCAAGTCTTTTACATTACATTCTTTAAGAAGGTGACAGAGAATGGAACACCGCGTGCAGCTGCGAGGACAATAACAAAGAAATAACAATAGTTGGTTATGTACCAGTCGTATTCTTTCTCGAGGAGTTTTGACAGAGAGTTGATGTAGTAGCGTCGCAGTCGCTTGGCCGTCATGTCTCGCTCCTTCTCCATCTCCCGTCTCAGTCGGGCCGTCGTCCGCTCACTCGAGTCAGACACGTGTCTCAGCACGTCCTCTGTCACAGACAGATAGTTTTAATTAATTCTCAGTAATTATTCCTAATGACTATTGGATGAAATAATTACTTATTTATTTTACTCTCATATCCAGAGTAAAACTCTCTTCAAAGGTGTTGACAATAAAGTTATGTGACTAACAAAATTATTAATACAGCTACAAAAATGTGCATAACAACTTGTTATTTCATCCAACAAATCTGCAAACCTAAGCTAAGACTATAAAGGTTACATCACACAAAATGTCACGTAATCACTAGGCCGCTCAACTGATGACACATTTAGTTTGATGTCAGCTGTAATAGGAAGCTGTTTCAGTGACTTTGACAAGAAGACAGACTTACTGACATTGTCTGACAGTGCCTACTCACCTCTGATCTTGCTGATGGCCTCCAGGTACTGCTGATGAAGTGCCTGGAGAGCAGTCAACTCCACCAGCTCAGTGTCTGTCTACAAGGAAAGTACGGCTGTCACAACCAAACTGTCTGATGCTTCTACTAGGAAAGGCTCACATCACAATTTAGATGCCAAGTGCCAACAGAGGCTGGTTGATTTGATGTGATCTACATATACTAAACACTTCAATGAATGTGGTATCATGATAAAAAAGGTGTAATTGAATGTCAAAAAAGTACTGTAGTTTTACAATTTCACGTTACCCAGTTTGTGAACTGGAAAATTATTGTTATTTGGCTTGTTGGCTGAATGTGTGAATAGTGCCTAAACCTACCTGTGTTTGTGTGTGGATGTGAGCGCTTGTGTGTGCATGCATGTGTATATGCATGTATTGTGGGGATATCAGTAGCTTCCTTTGTGTAAGTGCATTGGTGATGGTCAAGTTGGTGGGTGTGTTTGTGGCCATCCTTGCGTGCTAGTGGGTGTTTGTGGCCATCCATGTGTATTAGTGGGTGTGTTTGTGGCCATCCCTGTGTGTTGGTGGGTGTGATTGTGGCCATCCATGTGCGTTGGTGGGTGTGATTGCGGCCATCCATGTGTGTTAGTGGGTGTGATTGTGGCCATCCATGTGTGATGGTGTGTGTTTGTGGCCATCCATGTGTGTTGGTGGGTGTGATTGTGGCCATCCATGTGTGTTAGTGGGTGTTTGTGGCCATCCACATGTGTTGGTGGGTGTGTTTGTGACCATCCACATATGTTGGAGAGTGTGTTTGTGGCCATCCATGTGTGTTGGTGGGTGTGTTTGTGGCCATCCACATGTGTTGGTGGGTGTGTTTGTGGCCATCCACATGTGTTGGAGGGTGTGTTTGTGGCCATCCATGTGTGTTGGTGGGTGTGTTTGTGGCCATCCATGTGTGTTTGTGGCCATCCACATGTGTTGATGGGTGTGATTGTGGGCATCCACGTGTGTTGGTGGGTGTGTTTGTGGCCATCCATGTGTGTTGGTGGGTGTGTTTGTGGTCATCACTGTGTGTCGGTGGGTGTGCCTATGGCCAACCATGTGTGTTGGTGGGTGTGTTTATCGCCATCCCTGTGTGTTAATGGCTTGTGTGCTGGCTGGTGTGTTAGTAGTTGTCCCTATGTATTGGGTGGGTGTGTCAATGGCAATCCCTCTGTGTTGGGTGGGCATGTTAGTGTATGTACCTGTGTATTGGGTAGGTGTGTTAGTGGCCGTACCTGTGTGTTGGTATATGTGTAAGTGACTGTACTTGTGTAGGCGTGTTAGTGGCGGTACCTGTGTGTTGTGTAGGCATGTTAGTGACTGTACTTGTGTGTTGTGTAGGCATGTTAGTGGCAATACATGTGTGTTGGGTAGGTGTGTTAGTGGCCATACCTGTGTGTTAGGTAGGTGTGTTAGTGGCCATACCTGTGTGTTGGGTAGGTGTGTTAGTGGCTGTACTTGTGTGTTGTGTAGGTGTGTTAGTGACTGTACCTGTGAGAGTGGATGAGTAAGTGGCGGTACTTGTGTGTTGTGTAGGCGTGTTAATGGCTGTACTTGTGTGTTGTGTAGGCGTGTTAGTGACTGTACCTGTGTTGGTGTATGTGCCATGTGTCTCTTCTGTCGACTGATCACTTCCTCCAGCTCCTCCCTCAGGATGCTCTTCTCCTGGTCGTACTCCGAGCGCATCGCCTTCAGAGCCACGGCGTGACTCTCTCGCAACTCTTCCATCTTTGCTGTCATCGCGCCGATAGCGTCAGCGTGTTCGCTCTCCAGTGCCTCTGTGTTTGCGGCGAGCGCCTTCCTTGACTTCGAGTCCATGTACTTGATGCACTTCTCGAGCTTGCGTATCTTGTCGGTGAGCGCGGACTGTCGCTGGCGGTGCGACTCGATGGCTGCCGCCAGCTCCTTGTTCTTCCTCTTGTGCTCCTCCAGTGCGTCCTGTCTCTGCTTGCGCACACACTCCAACTGGGCCTCAACCTCCCCCAGTCTCAGACGGTCCGTCTCCCTCTTTCCCGTGCAACCCTCCAGGGTTAAAGTCTTCTCCTTGAGGCTTCCCTCACACACCCTTAAACTCTTCTCCGCTGCCTGTAACTTGGCGGAGAGGCTGGCGACCAGAGCGCCATGACTCGACTCAAGCTCCGTGAGTCGGGTGCTCACCGCGCTCAGTTGAGTCTGAAGCTCGCGGTTGTCATCGCTCAGATTCTGCACGTGCTGTGAATAGGAGTCGTTGAGCTGGGCACGGAGTTTCTCCAGCTCTTCCTGGAGTGTCTCCCAGTGCTGCTCATTCAGCTGCGAGTGCAGTTTCGCCACCTCCGCCTCCAGGTGGCTGTCAGCGTTCTCGAGGAGCTCGTCGCGTTGGCGCAGCTCGGCGAGAAACTCGCTGCGTTCCGTCTCCCATTGCTGTTCCTTGAGTAGCAGTGCTGCCACCTGCTGGTCTGTGGCAGAAGTGTCCTTCTGCAATGCACAAGTTCTTATATAAGGCATTGTATTGAACACATTACATAAGATGTCTGAATAATTGATTTGAGAAAAAGTGCATGGTATTAAGTAGACATAAAACTGTGTGTAGTTTTTGAAGATTATGTTGATTTAGAAAGATGACATGTCAAGATTTCTTCTGGAAATGACTGGAAAAACATAAAATGTTTTTTTTGGCTAATAAAATAGACCCTATGTATGAGTGTGTTTTAGGTAGACAAAGTGAATATTTAGGAAGACTGTGTGAGTATTTCAGAACACAGAGGAAGCATATTTAGGGGGTATTTAGGCAGACGGTACAAGTATTTATAAAAATAGTGGGTATTTAAGATAGATATTTATGAAGACAAAGTGTGGATATTTAGGAAGAGAAAGCACGCACATCGTTCCATCTAGCACGAGCTTCATCCAGGGCCTTTGCAAGACTCTCGCGATATGACTGCTGCAGAGCTTCCTTCTCCACCTCATGCTGCCTGGTGGCGGCCTCTAGCTGCTCTTGCCAGTACCGCTCAAGTTCAGTCTTCTCCTGGATGGATCAAATCAAATACGCCTTGTATGAAGATGGCACCACAAACAATTGTGAAGTGTCACAAGAAGTCATGTACAGATGCTTAAAGATGCTGTCGTAAGAAGAAGAATTAAGGAGACTAATGCAAAGATATAAACTGATGGTGACTATAGTATACTGCATGATAATTACATGAAATAGGGTCAGGAGACTCCTTTAAGACTGTGGTAGTTGCCACCAAGGAACCACCAACACCATAAGTCTTAGTGAACTTAACATTTTCAAATGGCAATCCAAATGCTTTGACCAAGATTGACCATGGCAGTGTGTCTGTCCTCACCTGTTGCCAGACTTTGTTCTGCCGCGTGCTCTGACTGTGAGCCTCTCTCAGGCGCTCCAACTCTGCCTGGTGTGTCTTCACAAGACTCGCCTACCAACACACACAGCGCATAGTACAGTCTACACGTCTACAAACACCCACTGGTGTAGTACAGTCTACACGTCTACACCAAACACTACTGGCATAGTACAGTCTACATGTCTACCAACACACAAAGTGCATAGTACAGTCTACATGTCTACCAACACACACTGGCATAGTACAGTCCACACATGTCTACCAACACACACCATCATAGTACAGTCTACACATGTCTACCAAGACACTATCTTAGTGCAGTTTACACATGATTATCGACACACCATCATAGTAGTTTCTACACAGCTACCAACACACCATCATAGTAGTTTCTACACAGCTACCAACACACCATCATAGTAGTTTCTACACAGCTACCAACACACCATCATAGTAGTTTCTACACAGCTACCAACACACCATCATAGTAGTTTCTACACAGCTACCAACACACCATCATAGTAGTTTCTACACAGCTACCAACACACCATCATAGTAGTTTCTACACAGCTACCAACACACCATCATAGTAGTTTCTACACAGCTACCAACACACCATCATAGTAGTTTCTACACAGCTACCAACACACCATCATAGTAGTTTCTACACAGCTACCAACACACCATCATAGTAGTTTCTACACAGCTACCAACACACCATCATAGTAGTTTCTACACAGCTACCAACACACCATCATAGTAGTTTCTACACAGCTACCAACACACCATCATAGTAGTTTATACACAGCTACCAACACACCATCATAGTAGTTTATACACAGCTACCAACACACCATCATGACTTTGTGTAACAACAAACACTGAACCTGACGCTCAGAGACAAAGTACAGTGAGGAAGTGTGAAAAGGAACTGACCTTCTCGTGCGAGAACTCCTGCCTGGCTGCCCGCAGCGCACTGGACAGAGTATCCGAGTGGTCAGCCACAAACTGCTGGTAGTCTCTCTTGCACTCGTCCCTCAGTTCCTCTATGGCCTTCTGTCGCTCCGAGTCCTTGCTCTGGATGAGCTGACAACGTTCCTCTTTCCACTGGGCGAGTCGGGAAGACAGCTCCGTCTCCGCGACGGTCTTCTCCCTCTTCCCTGCCTCCAACTCCTGATGGGACACAGCAGGGGATGACAACTGATGAATCAGTGACAGTTGAGCTGATGACGAGTATCACAAATTTGTGTGCATTTTTAAAGATTTTTTTGTTTAGGAAGAGTGACAGAATCAATTTTGAAATTATAAAATGTTGGGTGTTGAAAAATAGTTGGTATTTGAAACTAGAATGTAGCACAGTTAAATTTAGAAGAAAAAAATGCTGAGTATTAGTAAAACATTAAATGTTGCTCTTTACTAACAAAGAACACGGGTTTTTACGACAACAAAGTGTGTGTATTTAGCAAGCAAAGTGCGTAAACTTTGCAACACAAGTTGTAAGAATTTAGAATTAGGATGCCATGACAGAACAAAATAGTCAAACTAACTTTTTGCCAACAGTACCAATTTAGATGGCATCTGAAGTACCTAGAAATGCCTGGTGATTTGTGTACATCAATCACGTCACTTTTATCTCTATATCAGGATTACCAGCTGATTACACCAAATATCAGCTGCACTGTTTGAAATCAACCAAACCAGCTTCCGACATAAAGCACCTCAGTGTGAAATGTGAATACGACCACCCAACCAACCTGTAGAACATTACCCAGAAGTTGGGGTTACCACAATATAAGAAATGACTGGCCGGCCGGGGCGACCGACCAGGCCGAGCCGAGCCAACCAACAAACCAACCTGCATGAGACTTGCAATGGTGTCAGTCAATGCCTTCATCCGTTGCTCGACATCTGCACCAGCCTGTGGTGCCCCCTGGTGGCTCGCAGCGGCCTCGATCTCTGCACTGTGTTTCTCCTCAAGCCTGCTGATGGCCTCCTTGAGCTCCGTGTCCCTCCAGTGCTCCCTGGCGGCCTCCACAGCCTGCTCCAACTGCTCCGTCTCCCAGGTCTGTCTCGCGTCGCGTAGAGCCGTCCTCAGCTCATTCTCCTGCCACGACTGTCGCGCTCTCTTCATTGCCACAGGCAGCTCCGTGGTCAGCCAAACCTGCTTCTCTCTCGCCAGAAGTTCTTTGACCTCTGTGGTCAGCCAGATCTGTTTCTCTTTGGCCACCAATTCCTTGACCTCTGTCTGTAGCCATGCCTCTTTCTCCTTTTCTAACAACTCTTTCATTTCTGTATTCATCCAGAGTTCCTTCTCTTTGGCTAGCGTGTCTCTGAGAACTGTACTCGACCAAAGTTCTTTCTCTCTGGCGAAGTCTTCCTTCATCTGTCTCTCCTGAGACTTGATGGTGTCCAGCTGCTCCTGCAGCCAGCATTCCTTCTCTGCCGCCAGCACCTGGAGACAGAGACAGGACGAGTGACAGGTGCTCAGATCAGGATGCAGATGTACACATGGCGTCACACCCACAGAGGAGTTCACAGAACATGTACCAGATATCAGACACGCATTTGATGAAAACCAACACATCAAACATCTCATTCAAGTACGATGTGCTAACATAGAGATGGTTGTATTTGATGTAGAATCAGTACACATCATATGCCAAGTATGCATTTACAATCAACACCATGAAACAACAGTCCTAGTTATAGTGATTTTGCCCCAAAAATGCCAAAATAAAACTATAACATAATCTCAGCAGATTCACAAAATGCCAAAACGTGCCATTTTAGAATACAGTTTTCTGTGCGAACCAAATTGTAATACAAATAATAACTATTCTAAATTATTATTAAGAAAGACTGAGAGAAATATTATGTTGACAAATTTTATTTTAAGTGTGTTTCCAATGAGAAAAGTCAGACCTCAATCTATAATGATGATGGAATTACAAGAACCAGTTAAATAATTCAATAGGACGTCCATCTGACCTCTGGTCCACTGTACTCAACTGACCTCCTGTAAAACACAGTTGCGCCACGTCTCTCTCTCACTGCTCAGTCGACTCTTTACCTCTGTCTCGAGGTTTTCCCGACTCTCCGTCAGCCAGAGTTGTTTTGCTGCAAACAGACGTCACTCACCTATACAGAGGCTATCATAATTTATCAAACAATTCCTCCAATGCAGTAAAGGGTGCTTTACTGATATTTTTACAAAGTACATTACATAAAACAAATCATAAAAACCATAATGCAACATCATATAATTTTTTTTAAACTTTTTCTTTTAATATAAATAAAATTATCGTATGAATTTAATCTTGCAATGTAATACAAGTTCATGTAATAACAGTTCAACGTACAGTGTCACTGAACTGAACTGAAATAAGTTATGGTGAATATATAAAACAATTAAAGATAAATGCAAATATCAATTAGCTACACTAAATTAAAGCGAGTTAAGTTAAAAACTATGAGAAATCTCCCATTGGTAAAGAAATGGCTAATGTAACTACACAGTTGTCTGTTGACTGTCAACAAGCTGTGAGTATCTGTGACGTCCTACCTTCACCGAGTCTGCCAGTGACCACCTCCTCCAACTGGCCTTCCCACTGTCTCCTCGCCTCCCTCACAGCCTCCTCACACACTCCCTCCTGCTCCCTCAGTCCCTTGGCACGGGCCTCCTGCACACACGGGGTCAGAGGTCAACCGTATATATATATATATATATATATATATATGTATATATATATATATATATGTATATATATATATATACAGTGGATCATAGGTCAATAATATGTACAGGTTCATATCTCAAACATGCACACACACATATACAGAGTCATGTGCATACACACATGTACACAGGTCAACCGTACACACATGTGCATGTGTACACACATCAATGCCTCCTGTACAGTGTACATACATAGGTTTGTATGTCAATCACACACATAAATATGCACACTCACTCACCCACCCACTCACCCACTCACCCACCCTCCCACCCACCCACCCACCCACCGGTTCATAGTTCAGCTTCCTACACCAATTGCATTTTGAGCTAGAGAGACATAACTTTATAATGGTGACATCCTATCCTTTATGATGCTCCCAAAACAAGATGGAGTCAACCAACCACATTCTGCTCATACGCCATGGGCCTTAAAAAAGAAATCTACTCATATTAAAAACAGCTTCTTGGTTACACCTCAAACTTCAGAGATTTGGGTCAGGGGTTTCTTTGATCTAATGAATCTATAAAATTTATTTGAAAAGGGAGATTTGACCAGAGATGTGTTGCAGTCTTCCTGTCAACTGTCAGCCGAGACTAAAAGACTCACCTTTTAGGAGCTGGTCCTGTCTGTCTTGCTGTGTGTGCAGGTCAGCCTCAAGTCGGTCTTTCTGCTGACACATCTCCACATAGAGCTGCTTCACCTCCAGCAGCTCTGTCTGGGCAGCATCTAACTCAGCTCTAAATGAACACACAATCACTGTGACTCAACTCTAAACGAACACACAATCACTCTAACTCAGCTCTAAACAAACATTACAATCACTCTAACTCAGCTCTAAACGAACACACAATCATTCTATCTCAGCACTAAATGAACACACAATCACTCTAACTCAGCTCTAAACGAACACATTATCGCTAACTCGGTTCTAAACGAACACACAATCACTCTGACTCAGCTCTAAACGAACACACAATCATTCTAACTCAGCTCTAAACAAACACACAACCACTCTAACTCAGCACTAAATGAACACATTATCACTCTAACTCAGCTCTAAACGAATACACAACCACTCTAACTCAGCTCTAAACGAACACACAATCACTCTGACTCAGCTCTAAACTAACAAAAAATCACTCTGTCTCAGCTCTAAACAAACACACAATCATTCTAACTCAGCTCCAAACAAACACACAACCACTCTAACTCAGCACTAAACGAACACATTATCACTCTAACTCAGCTCTAAACGAACACACATTCACTCTAACTCAACTCTAAACTAACACAAAATCACTCTGACTCAGCTCTAAATGAACACTCAATCACTCTTTAACTCAGCTCTAAACGAACACACACAATCACTCTAACTCAGCTCTAGACTAACACAACCACTGTGACTCAGCACTAAACGAACACATTATCACTCTAACTCAGCTCTAAACGAATACACAACCACTCTAACTCAGCTCTAAACGAACACACATTCACTCTAACTCTACTCTAAACTAACACAAAATCACTCTGACTCAGCTCTAAATGAACACTCAATCACTCTAACTCAGCTCTAAACGAACACACACAATCACTCTAACTCAGCTCTAAATGAACACACAATTACTCTAACTCAGCTCTAAACTAATACAAAATCACTCTGACTCAGCTCTAAAAGAACACATTATCACTCTAACTCGGCTCTAAACAAACACACAATCACTCTGACTCAGCTCTAAACTAACACAAAATCACTCTGACTCAGCTCTAAACGAACACACAACCACTCTAACTCAGCACTAAACGAACACATTATCACTCTAACTCATCTATAGATAATCACACAATCACTCTAACTCAGCTCTAAAAGAACACACAATCACTCTAACTCAGCTCTAAAAGAACACACAATCACTCTGACTCAGCCCAAAACAAACACAGAATCACTCTAACGCAACTCTAAATGAACATTATGGCCCTCTAGCTCAGCTCTAAACAAACACACAGTCAATCTAACTAAGCTTTAAACAAACACACAGGCATTCTAAGCTCAAAAGCAACACAACCACTCTAATGGTGCTGTAAATAAATGCAGTCACTCTAACTAAGCTGATTCATAGTAATTGTATCCCAGCTCTAAACAAGTTTGGAGACTGTAATGCAGCTCTAAATGCAAATAGACACTTTAAGTCTACAACCCAGCTCTGGGCAAACTCATTGACATCAGACATCCGCTTTGAACACAAACAATGACACACTGTTTCATTTCTAACACTCTTGGTAGCACTTATTGTAATTTTTCCATTTCCAAGCCATCCACATTGTGCTTATTTTAATTATTTCTAACTCTGTATGATAAAATATGATTACATAAAATTCAACACTTTCAGTACCCAACTGTTCTGAACTGTTATCCAAATCATAAACTGCCACTGACCTGAGTTGTTCCGTCGCCTCTGTATGTGCTGCCACCTGCTGGTTGATCTCTGCAGTCAGCTGTGCTTGCAGCTCATCCCGCAGCCTCAGTTTGGCGTGTTCGTGGTGTTGCAGGACTGTCTTCTGGCAGCTGGTGGGAGAGAAATAACACATCCTCCAGTCAACATGCCACTTCCTTTGTTGAAGACATTTGATCTAGACTTATTCATTGTTACGGAAAGAATCAGAATAAAGATAATTACTCATCTGAGTTAATATTAGCAATGCATTGATACACCCAAAGAACACATACAATATGGTAGGTGACTTAAATTAGTTAGGTGTGTTGCTATGATTCAATCTGCCTATTTTACCCGATATAATTAGGTGAAAAAAAATTATGTACTGCAGCACATAGAACAACTCCGGTGCACGGTTTTTACCATATTGGTCACATCTTTTTTGAAAAGATGTCTGGACTGATTAGTTATAATAATAACAGTGTATAAAATGTAGACCTACTGAGCACTAGACCAAGTTGTACCGCTCTACAGCCTCTCTCTATGTACTAGGAACTAGACTGAGGTGTACCGCTCTAGACTCTCTCTGTGTACTAGGAACTAGACTGAGATGTACCGCTCTACAGCCTCTCTCTGTGTACTAGGAACTAGACTGAGGTGTACCGCTCTAGAGCCTCTCTCCATGTACTAGGAACTAGACTGAATGTACCGCTCTACAGCCTCTCTCTGTGTACTAGGAACTAGACTGAGGTGTACCGCTCTAGACCTCTCTCCGTGTACTAGGAACTAGACTGAAGTGTACCGCTCTACAGCCTCTCTCTGTGTACTAGGAACTAGACTGAGGTGTACCGCTCTAGACCTCTCTCTGTGTACTAGGAACTAGACTGAGAGTGTACCGCTCTACAGCCTCTCTCTGTGTACTAGGAACTAGACTGAGGTGTACCGCTCTAGAGCCTCTCTCCGTGTACTAGGAACTAGACTGAAGTGTACCGCTCTAGAGCCTCTCTCCGTGTACTAGGAACTAGACTGAGGTGTACCGCTCTAGAACCTCTCTCTGTGTACTAGGAACTAGACTGAGGTGTACCGCTCTACAGCCTCTCTCTGTGTACTAGGAACTAGACTGAGGTGTACCGCTCTAGAGCCTCTCTCTGTGTACTAGGAACTAGACTGAAGTGTACCGCTCTAGAGCCTCTCTCTGTGTACTAGGAACTAGACTGAGGTGTACCGCTCTAGAGCCTCTCTCTGTGTACTAGGAACTAGACTGAGGTGTACCGCTCTAGAGCCTCTCTCTGTGTACTAGGAACTAGACTGAGGTGTACCGCTCTAGAGCCTCTCTCTGTGTTCTAGGAACTAGATTGAGGTGTACCGCTCTAGAGCCTCTCTCTGTGTACTAGGAACTAGACTGAGGTGTACCGCTCTAGAGCCTCTCTCTGTGTACTAGGAACTAGACTGAGGTGTACCCTCTAGAGCCTCTCTCTGTGTACTAGGAACTAGACTGAAGTGTACCGCTCTAGAGCCTCTCTCTGTGTACTAGGAACTAGACTGAGGTGTACCGCTCTACAGCCTCTCTCTGTGTACTAGGAACTAGACTGAGGTGTACCGCTCTAGAGCCTCTCTCTGTGTACTAGGAACTAGACTGAAGTGTACCGCTCTAGAGCCTCTCTCGTGTACTAGGAACTAGACTGAGGTGTACCGCTCTACAGCCTCTCTCTGTGTACTAGGAACTAGACTGAGGTGTACCGCTCTAGAGCCTCTCTCTGTGTACTAGGAACTAGACTGAAGTGTACCACTCAAGAGTCTCTCTCTGTGTACTAGGAACTAGACTGAAGTGTACCGCTCTAGAGCCTCTCTCTGTGTACTAGGAACTAGACTGAAGTGTACCACTCAAGAGTCTCTCTGTGTACTAGGAACTAGACTGAGGTGTACCACTCTAGAGCCTCTGTCAATATATTGAGTACTAGACTGAGTTGTACTGCTCTAGTGCCTCTATCTACGTACTAAGAACTAGAGTGACTGACATCACTCTAGAGCCTCTATCTATGTACTAAGCACTACACTGAGTCGTACCGTTCTAGAGCCTCTCTCTTGTCCTCGTCGTACTCCTGTACCATGCTCGCCATACGTCGACTCAACTCCTGCTGCTGTTCACTCAAGCGTGACTCTTTCTCGCGCATAGCCTCCAAGTCACTCAGTGTCTCCTGCAGCACAAGATGGCACCACTGTCTGAACAGGGCCTACAGACTCGATGGGGAAGTATATATATATATATATATATATATATATATATATATATGGTTTACATTCGTAAAACTAACAAATCTGTTAGGACATATATAGCAGTTTGTACACACACACCACACACACACAATTACAAACACAAAAAACACAATTACAAACACAATTACAAACACAATTACAAACACAATTACAAACACACACACACACACACACACACACACACACACACACACACACACACACACACACACACACACACACACACACACACACACACACACACACACACACACACACACACACACACACACACACACACACACACAACACACACACACACACACACACACACACACACACACACACACACACACAATTACAAACACATACACATTCAGAAAGGTCACTCATGCATGAACATGGTTACACTCGCATGCACACATGTCTCCCTACTTGACCAATGGCCACAGGTCAATGATACACACCTGTAGTTGGTTGGTCAGAGCTTCATTTTCTTTGGTCAGTTTCTCCAGGTCCTGCTGTAGTTTCTTGTCACCAGCATCATTCTTCAGCTGACCGTCCATGTTCTGTGTCTCCTGTGCATCAAGTGTGACAGACAGGAATAAAACAGAAATATCAAATGATGCACAATTATATGGACATTGTTGACTGGTGTTGGCTTTGAATTAAAATAATAAAATAACACATTTACAAAATGAACATGTTGATGTTTAGAACAAATTATGCCCACTCACCATGTGTTATTTCATTTTTATTAAATCACTGGATGAACATTTGACTGGGTCAAATGAAATATTGATGCACAAAAGCTGCCACAGATGGGCATTTGCTGGGTGGTCATTGATGATGGATCTTTTATACAGTGTAGACAGTCCAGTCCGTCAGTGAAAAAACGGTAGTAAAAAGCAGGTGGTTGTTAATCAGGGTGGTGGTTCATGAGGGGTTCCACTGTACTCAGTTTGACTCATTTGACATTATAATGATAATTCGCCTCACCCTCTTCAACCTTTCCCAACACTGCTGATAATGGTTAATACATTACTAGGGTGGCAGTTTCCCTTTGAAAACATTGCATTATTGTTGAAAAATTATTTGGAGAGAGCATTTCAACAAAATATACAACAGAATTCCCCCAAGCTCTAGACAGTTTACGTTCACTGTTTGGTGGATGTTTCGCTGGGGTCAATGATGGAAATGGAAATTTGGTAGAAGATTATATTGGAAATAAACACTAGCGATGTATTACAGTTGTAAGTTCTAATAAACATGATGAGTGACGTCTATCGCTGGACTCACCTTGACCAGTGCCATCTCCCGCTGAACAGACTCCAGTTTGTCCGTGGCTGTCCTCAACTGGACCTTGGTGTGCTGCAGGTCGGAGGTCAACTGAGTGACCTGTTCTCTCTTGCCCCTGTACATGCCCAGGCACCGCTCCAGCTCCAGCTTCAGACTGTTCAGAGTCTGCTCCGTGGACAGATTCGGGGTCGACGACCTGGAGGGTTATTAATGACGTCACGAGGGGTACAGTGACAGGTCATGTGACAAACATGGTAGTTGTACTAGGTTGACACACATAAGTTGACAGACACATACGGACACAATAATTTAGTGTACAAGCAAATGTTATAAAATATGAAGACAGACTTAAGCAAAACTGTTTTATGGTTCATAGAATATTTATCTTATTTTCTTACAATGAGTGAAAATATAGAACTAATGTTTTGCTATATAAAGATGCATTTCTATTTTAATGTTCTAAACATTAACACTGCTGTAATATACCTTTGACTGTTGTGACCTGCCAGACAAATGCCATATCATTACTGTTATTATTTAAACCCAGAAGAATTAACGATATCATAAAATATTGCTGTTGTAATTATACATAATGTGCTTTACTTTTTCACCATACAAAACATGTTTTCCCTTACAGTAAGAACGGTATACGTTTTGATATGTTTCCCAATTACTGTAAAGAGGCGTGGCTGACAGAGACAGAGACAGAGACAGACAGAGACAGACAGACAGAGACAGACAATGACAAGAGGTTGGAGTCTCACCGAGCGGCAGGGGAGGCGATTTGGGGCGCAGTCTTGATGCCGAGCTGCATGTAGGAGTCATCAAAGTGGGGCGGGGTGGGGAAAGTGGCGCCCACGGGAAGGAACTGGGACGCTGACTCATACATCTGGATCTGTTCCTTCAACTCCTTGATCTCTGCCTGCAGATGACACCGACATGACACTGATGACACATGTCACTGACATGACACTGATGACACATGATGCCAACATGACATCAATGATATAATGCAAATGTTTCACTGACATGATACTGATGACATGTGACACCAACATGGTACTGATGACACAATAGCAACATGTCACTGACATGACACTGGTGTCATGTGACACCGACATGGTACTTGTGACACAATGTCAACATGACACGACTCACATGACACCAACATGACACTGGTGCCACATGACACTAGTGACAAATGACACAGATGATACATTGTACTAATGAAATGACACATGAGACAGTTTACTGGTAATCAATTATGTGTTATACACCTGTGACATCTGCTAACACCAACACAAGGGTCTCACCTGTAGACTGGCGTTGAGGTCCTCCGCGATGCTTTTGCCGGCCACAGCCTCCTGTAGCTGCAGTCGCACACGACTCGCGTCTTGACTACTTCCTGGACACAAACCACTCTCACAACAACTCACTCCAAGACATGGTCAGTGATTAACTGGACACACAGTAGTCTAAAAGTCTATATATTATAACATGTACAAATGTTATAGACCCACATATGCACAACAAGTTAGAATTGTTCATTACCTAGGCAGAAACATTTGAATAATTGAAATTTGGATAGGGGTTTCAGTTTTCAATTAATTTAAACTTACGTTATTTTTTAACTTGTTTAGACTATTACCCCCCCCTGCTTTTAAATATGTGCATATAAAAATTCTAGTGATGACGTTTCCTAAATTTCACTTTAGTTATTTCATACAAATAATGTTTGCAAGATTTATCTGGCCCGTCTAAATCAGAAAACAAGCATGTATGCACACACACAAAACAGAAGTGTCTTTGTCTTTACCTGCTTCAAGTAGCTGCTGACACTGTCTCTGACTCTCTTCGACGCTGTGAGTCAGTCGGTTGATGGTGTCGGCACGGTCAAGTTGAGCCAACTCACTCGACTTCCTTAGGTCAGCGACCTGCTTCTTCAAGTATTCCACTTGTTCCTCCTATAAACCAATTTCAAACACCTCCTTCTAATAGACACATAAAAGCGACATGCTAAATAAAACAGACATTGAGACTTAACTACTTTGTATTCCATGTAACTCAGTTTATTTACTTTTTAATGCTTAGAGTTGGGTTGTAGGTTCACCACTGCATGGTTGTTGGTATAATTTGAAACCCAAATATACTTATTATATTATATACATGTTGCAATTTTACCAAACATTCATAAAGTTCATGTTTATATACATTTAATTATGTGTTATGTTATTTATGTAATGCTGTTATCTTACCACCCATTCCTAAGGTTCATGTTTGTACACATCTTAATTATTTTAAACTGTTGTTGTGTGGTGCAATGCACAATTTGATAATTTTTTTAAAGAAATCAGTCGTTAGTAAAATCTGAAAGTACAATCTTAGAAAAACATCTTTTAAGCATCTTCTTACCTTCTCATTCGTGGCTCGCTTGGAAGTGTCAAGCATCTCATTCAGTCGCAGTATCTCCGTCTCATGTTTCTGTTGTAAGCCCGCAACGAAGGCACGGTGCTGCTCCCTGGTGTGAGTGAGGGTGTCGCTCTCCCCCAGTGACATCAGCTGTATTGTGAGAGTCTCGATGGTGGATTCAGCGGTCTGCAGCTTAGCAGTAACCTGGTGGGCGACACATCGACAGTAGTTCACAAGGTCACGATCTAAAGTTAACATCTTACTAAGCTAATGAGCTCACAATGAAAACTCGCCATTTAACAGGACCTGATGTCAAATTTAAGCATTTTTTTTAGATATAACAAAATGCTGTCATAACACAGACAACACTTTTTCGTGACACAATCCTAGAGTTAATGCAACAAAAACATGTTCAGTATGTAGGATGTAGGATCTCTGCTATGTAGTGACATTTATTTCAAAGGGCAAAATTGGGCAGATTCATGAGAATGTTAGTGAAATTGGTCCTGACATCAACACTACACCCAACTGATGTGTGTTTGTTCTCTCACCTCCTGGTTGGAGGCACTCAGAGTCTGTAGTTGGGACTCCAGGGATGTCACTCTGCTTGTCATCTCAGTGTCTCTCTGCTTCGTCTCACTCAGCAGTTGTTTGGTGTGCTCCAGACTTGTGGCCATGCCGTCTCTCTCATCTATACCAACAAATAATAATAAGAAGAAGAACATTTATAAAACGCCATAAATCTGGAAATATCCATTCGGAGGCGCTGTACATGAGTATGTATACATGATAAAATATTTATAAAAATTAATAGTAATAAATAATAAAATAAATAAATTAGCTAAAGATAATTATTAAAATAAATGGTATATTGATAATGGTAACAAACACAAACATAAACCTTAGACAGCCAAGCAAAGTTAAACACGGAACAATTTCATATTACTACATATTCAACCTCAGTTAATCTAATTAAGCCACGTATTTTTTAATTTCATTTACCTGTAATTTTACCCGGCATATATGTTAAGTTATCTCAGCTACGATGTTGCTTTAACTTTTACTTTTCAATCCATAATTTATTTAGCTCTCTTATATGAGGTTTTATGTTTTACATTTATGCAGAAATTATAAACACCCTTGGATGGTGTATAAAAAGTTTTTTTATTATTATTAAGGCATATAAAAAATCAGGTAGTTGCACATTTGGGTCGTGTAATAAACAATTATAATACTTACGAAATTATCTTTATCACAGAAAATGCACAGACAACATTGTTCCACATTCCATAAATACTGAATTTTTTAATGAAATGTTATTAAATATATTAAACTAAGAGTGATAAGTTAAAGAATAATTGCTATTAATTCTCTCAGGCAAACTGAATTTCTGTCTGTGCACCACACAAAAATCATTCACATTAAAAATGAGAAGAGAAGGACAGACAGGGAAGGCAAAAGAAGGGGTTCGGGGAGAGGGAGGATTGGGGAAGACAAAGGAATGGAACAGGAGAGGTGAGGAGGGAATAACAATGACAGGCAGTCAAGAAGGAATCCCATGGGTAGAGAAGGGAGAAGAGCCATAATGTAACAAAGTACATTTTTTGAAATACTTTTACTTTTAACAAAGTACAAATATGTGTACTTTTTCTAAATGTAACAAAGCTCTCAATTATTTTGGTTTAAATTTGGGAAGCTCACAAAACGCGCCACGAATGATTTGTGCCGAAAGCATGGCACTGTTTGCTGTCAGCATAGATTTATTTTGCATCATATTAACTATGTAGTGTTAAAAATATATTTATTTATTTATTACGCTTAGAACAAAACATTAGTACACAAATTATATTCGCTTGATTGTCAATTTTATATTCATAACAGTTGGCTGCATTGGCCAGTTAGTTAGTTACAGGAGAAAGGTACTTTTGTGTTTACTTCATGTACATGTTTTTATGTTTTACTTATACTTCAAGTACATTTTCTAAAAGTACTTTTACTTTTACTAATGTACAAAATAAATATACTTGTCAGAGCTCTGATAGGGAGTAACATGGGTGGAGGAGGGACTAAGGAGTAACATTCACCTTGCTTGAGGCTGAGCTTGTGGTTAAGGATGCGGATCTCCCTGTCGCCGTCCTCCGTCACTCGCTTCAGTTCCACCGTCAACTCCTCGAGCCTGTGACCCCGCGCGTCATACAGCATCTGCAGCTGTGCCAACTGACGACTGTCAGTGCTGCCACCTACAGGAGATGTAGAAAACAACAATGTGGTGATTTGTTTTTAATCATGTGACATATATATATATATATATATATACTGTCATAGTTGATTCCCCTGGATGTCACCAACCGGACGGCGGGAAACTAATGTCAACATTAGATGCATCCACAATGCAGTGTAACCGGTTAAAGAGTGAACATGTCACACAAAATTACCAGGAGTTTGTGTGTCCTGATGTCACGGTGACTTGTTGGTATCTGCAATATCTGCAACATTTTATGCTGGTTAAAAACTAATGTTTTTACGACAATAGTTGGAAAAATCACAAGGAGAAACACCTAAAACCCAGTAATCCATTAAAAGTAATTAAAACCATGGAAATGTCATGTAATTACCTTGTTCGAGAAACTTTCTCTGCAGCTGATCATCGTGTGACGTTCTCACGACTCCATCGGCTGACGACTCCCTGATCATGTCCTGTCTCTGTGGTTCAGGGGGCATCTCAACAGGTCGTCCACCTTGGTGGCCACCATTGGGGGTGTTCTCAACGACTCGTCCCCCAACATACTTCACATGGTACTCAGCCTCTACGTCCCCCTGGTGGCCATTATTGGGTGACCAATGGTACTGCGGTGGAGTTCTCTCAGTTGGTACAACGACATCCGGTGGTTGTTGCTGACCACCATTGTCCTGCATTGGAGTGGCCGGACTGTCACCATTGGCCCCAAAATGTTGACCAGGGACTGTCTCAAACTGACCATGGCCATGGTATCTTGCAGGGGTCTGATAGGGTGTTGTGACCCTGTATGAAACAGGTACTTGCTCATGGGGGTACAGTATATCTTCATCATTTGCACCCTCGATTTCGCCACGTTCTGTGCAGTCCACCCCTGTGGTGATGTCAGGTGACTGGTGGAAGTTCTGCGCCCAGTCACCAGGGTTGTAACCAAGGGGGGTTGCAGGTGCAGCACCGTTCTGGGGCTGGTGACTATACTTTGGGGTATCGTCCCCGACTGTCATCTGGAATGGCATCATGTTGCCCGGGGCAACCATGTTGCCCGGGGCGACCATGTTGCCGTAGTAACCAAGCATATACTGTCCGACAGCGGGCGTCTGTAGTGGGGGTGCTTGACCGGTGACTGCAGGGGTGGACGTCTGTAGGTACATTTGTTGTGGCCACGCGGCAAGGGCTGACCACTCGTTGCTGCAAGAACAGCTTGTCCAAGTAAGATATCTCAGTTTTTTTAAGTTTCCACATATTCATATGTCATATATTTATCCAAGAAATTAATGCAATTTGGTATTATATACTACAATAAGTATGTTCAAATAAATGACGGAGCGGACACATTCAACTTTTTGATCTTTAATGTAATTTCCAGGTGATGTCATATTATTATTACATAGTCTGGTCCGGCATTAAAGGGATTCTTTTAACATGTTACTCTTTGTAATGTACACGTGTTTTGCAAATTTGTATTAATCCTGTTAATATAATTAGTTCATATAATGCTATAGCTACATTTCATTACAAATGTTTTCATTAATCGCTTATAACATATCGAACAAATAACTCAGCATATCCAACAAGTTCACTATGTTTAAACTCAACAGTCATTGCATGGTTCACAGCGCTTGCACGAATACTCATTGTAATTGGGCTGCATAATTAATCACCCACAAGGCAGCACTAACTGACATTTTTGAATGTAAAAATTGCCAGTCCCATACCATGTATTGGTGACATAGTTAACATGTTTTGATCTGAATCTAAATAAATAACGCTATTCCGTAACTAGATCCTAGAGGTAAACATTGTATCTGCGACGGCTCACCCTGGTTCTTCATGGATGGTGGAACACCCTGCTCATGTGACAGTCGTGACACGTCATTGTCTTGTGACATGACAGACTCTTCGTCAGACAAGTCGTCATCAAAAACACTCGTGAGGAGTTGACGCAGCTACAGAGAAGGAAACGTTGTCAACAACCTACTTAGAAAGGTACAGAACACACCTGTAAGGTGAAGACACATGATGAGGACATGCTGCAACAAGTCTTGAATTGACACATTCAACACCATCAGCTTTATTCAAACATAAACCTTATTCACTAACCTCATTCAACATAACCAACCTCATTCTACCTTGCTGACCTCACTCATTCTCACTGACCTCATTCTACCTTGCTGACCTCACTCATTCTCACTGACCTCATTCAACATAACCAACCTCATTCTACCTTGCTGACCTCACTCATTCTCACTGACCTCATTCAACATAACCAACCTCATTCTACCTTGCTGACCTCACTCATTCTCACTGACCTCATTCTACATCACTGACTTCAATCAACTTCACTGACCCCATTCAATCACCGACCTCATTCAAACCCACTGACCTCATTCAACCTCAACCAACCTCACCCATTCTCACCTGACTTCGTTACATCTCACGGACTTCATTTTACCTCACTCAAATACACCAAGTACCAAATTCTCAATCCACCCTGTACTGACCTCATTCAAGTTAACTGACTCAGTTTAACTTCACTGATGTCATTCAACCCCATTGACCGACCTCAGTCAACCTCACTGACCTCATTATGTCGGTCCTGCTCCTCCTGCTGGTACTCTGCCTCCTCGGCATCGTGAAGAGCCTGTGCATCAAAGTTGATGCTGGTGCCGGGAGTGGGAGCTCCAGCGGCTGAATTCATCCTTCTTACTCAGTGCTTGGGTCTGTCCCTGGCGTCAACGCTGAGTAGAAACAACTGTAACAGACAAATGCAATGACACTTCATGTTCACTACCAGACATTCTTTCACCGTACATAGATACTCAACTGTAACTGACGTTATTCACCAAAGAATCAGAATAACACATTTAAAGTCCAAAAAAACCACATAGTTATTTGTTTAATTTGTACCTAACACCTTTTATGCGTCAAATATGCCTGGTTTTTATTGTTGATCAAATAGATCTTTGTGTTCCCTGTAGAGTCTCTGTCCTTGTGTCCTGTGAATGCCAAATGTTTTTCTCATTGACACCATGCCATTAGAAAAATCAAAATACTATCTATCTTTAAGCATGAGGGAACATTTACCTTAAATCTAAGCAAAATTAAACAGCAGATTGTATGGCAAGTCTGGGATAAACAATCAAATGTCCGATTGTATACATGTATTAGAAGATATACAGGTTTAGCACCCAGCCTTGCACAATATAGCTGCTGGGAATATAAGCAATGGTGCCATGGCTTACAATTATTGGTTGCCACGAATGCGAACTGTAACGTATGGAGACAGAACTTTTACGAAAGTAGCGACGACTCTATGGAACAGTTTGCCTGTCAACATCAGAAATAGTGATAGCTGCATCAAATTTCAAAGGCAACTAAAGACATTTCTGTTCCAGCAGCAATACATAGACACCAAATCGACATAACCGTTTTAATAGCACTCGATATTTATTCCTACTAGTTCATTTATTTTAATGCCATGAATATTCATTTTATCCGCAATCTTACTATTTTTAATCCCACCTACTGGTAATTATATATATTTGTTTATTATTTGATAGTTTTTATGTAATATATTACTTAATTATTTATTGCACCTATACATTTTAGGTTTATTATCCTTATATATAATTGTATTTTTACTGTTTAATTCAATTTACGACTATTTATTGTTTAGCTTTTAAATTATTTAACTGAATATTGTAATGTTTTAATTTCTCTGTAGATTTATTATTATTATTATTGTACTGTAAAGCACCATAGAGCACTGTGTGATTATGGTGCTATATAAATATTGTATTTTATTTATTTATTAATTATTATTATTGGAAGTACAGTGAACTAGTTATAGTTTGTGCTAGTTACTGGATTGGCTGGTCTTTACTTGGGTAACAATGTGTGTGCAATGCCAATGCCAGAGTCATTCAAAGAAATGCCTGTCACTACCTGTTTGAAGTCTAAGCACTATAGTCCAGCAATAGCCAATTAAAGCTAAGTGTCGATGTATCAATGCTGAACTGGTATGTCATTAGCAATTAGGACAAAGTTCAAATCTACATTTCATAAGGTTAATATTCTTGGGATAGAGTACTTAGTGTCACTATTTACTACTGCTAGTATTCTACTTTAAATTGTTAGCTGTAAAATCCTATCAAGCAGAGTATATTCTCACCAGCAGTAATGTGCAAGGATGGGTGCTAAACATGTATATCTTCTGATACATGTGTACAATCAAACACTTGGTTGTTTATCTCAGAATTGCCATACAATCTTCTGTTTATTTTTTTGGTGGCAGAAAAAGTTGACAAAATGTGAGTATGCATTCAAAAATTTAAATTTTACCAACATGGCTTAATGAAAAAACATACACAGAGCGGTCCTAAGTTATCCACATACACACATAACACAGGTTTCCAAATTATTACAAAAAGGTACATTTAAAAAGGCTCAAACAGACAAACATTGGTACATAACTCAAGTTTACTGACAACAAGATACTGTATATCCACAAACATATATAGACACATTCTTTTAATGTTTAAGAACATAAAGGCAATCAAACTATTTTGAACACTTTTCAATCCAAGTTAAACGTGTAAGTCTAAGATAAACTATGAGAATACTGTGTTGTTAGTTAACTTTAGTCGTTTACTTTAGACTAGACTAGTTTGTGTATTCACTTACTTAGTCTTCTAGACGTTAGGATGTGATTTCGAAACATTTGTGTTGGTCACGACTGACAGGTGCGACGACCGACAAGGATCTTGTGGAATGACAGGAATGGCATACTCACTGACTTAATTGCTACAATGGTCAAATCATGTCTAGGCTTGTCGCACACTCGCACCGGCTATTATTACACGATTTAATCTGCGCCAGGCGCGAACAACCATGTAAACAAATGGATAAGCTGCTAATTGCGTACTCCTTTACCTTTCATGTAATCTGTCTTGCGACAAACACAAACTCTTTCATGTGCCTGCAACTACGCTGTCATCGCACATGTCGCTGTTATTACATTATTAAACTTTTTTAAGTTGACAAACTTTCCCTTGTTTTGAAAGAAGCCGCCATCGCTATTGATTTAATCCCAGAATCCATTGAAGATTAGACAACTTCCTGTTTTGATGATTGGAAAGTCTATCTGTGAAAAACAGGTGAAAACAAGTTGTTATGTCAGTTAATGGTAATATATACGTATCATTATAGTATCATAAGGTTGTCTTCCTTTGTTAGGTATTTATGTATTATATGAATGTTGCAAATGCGTTAAAACATTAGTGTTGGTGGGCGATAATAGGTATTCATTTAACTGTAAAGTTGGCAAATTGCGGCAGTTAGGGCGTCAATCCGTAATGTGCCAAACACTGAAATAGGTGACACACTGCATTCGATTGAATATAAGCTAGAATGTTCCTGTTTATGACGTATTTGTATCATATAATAACTCACAATTATGTCAAAAGATGTGGAAATAAGTTATTACTAAATTACGATTAACACCCAGTTTCACACACGTCTCAATCTCATATTCATAATGACTGACATGTCAGTCCTTTTGGTCAGCGTGATCAGATTATGATTTATGGTGCCATTCTACGTTTTTCTCCAGAAGTCATAATCCACATTGCGGTTTTATTAATGTCCTTGATTTCAGCCTTATACCTTCATGAACGGTGTAAAATAACATTGTCTAAAACTTTCTACTACACCAGTGTTTTCTATATTTTTAGGCTGTTGTAAGATGTTTTGGATAAATTGTCATGACAGACAGCAACTTCTTGTAAATATTATCATGTACATATATATATTACTTAACCATTAATTAAGGTCACTCTTTGAAGATAGCAAAATTAACTTGAATAGCCAGGTGAGCTTAGTGGAATTAATTCCTATTATATGGAAATATTGTTTGTGAACTTATCTAATAGGTTATTTTCACAATTTCAGCTTGTCATTCTGCCTTTATTTCGACCTAGTGAGACAGCACATGACACAACGCTAGTATGTAGACGTGGGTTTACATTATGCATGGATATGAGACGTTCTAGTTTGAGTAGCTGTCCTGCATATTGCAGTTGTATTTCTGTGTCTGTTGTGCATGTAGACAGTTACAGAATACTTGTAGGAATCACAAACAAGTTGTGATTGCATGTATTTAGGAACTTCTAACATTAACAAGCATTGCTTTAATCGGCTGCCTTCCAAAAACACTGCTTTTGTATGTCGGTTAAGCCTTTTGGATCCTATGATATTGCTGATGAAATGGATTTCAATTCCACATAGCAATCATACAAATTCAGCAAGATGTTTTTTTTCTTCAAATATTGCTAAATCAAAAACATTGATGCCATATAACAAATATGCCCGGATTAGGTATATTAATACTGATACATGTTGGACTTATTTAGTAGATGGTGACACATGTATGAGTCATTGAAGTGAAGCTTATCCAGTTGGTTGTTGTGGAACATGATGATTCAGCTGGTTCTGGCCAGTAGATGTTAGAGGGTTAAAACACTTTCTAAAGACATGGTAAATTTACCAACTGATGGTCTCTGCGCTGCCAGGAGTAGATGGCTGGACTAAGATGATAGCTACAAGATGTTACCTGTAGATACTGCACAGCCATCACTTGAAAAGGTCTTGCCTGATATTGTTGATTAATACCATTAAGCACAATGTCATGGTCCTTTTCAGTTTCCAGAAGCTTTACTTCCTATCACATACTTTGTGATGTATGAACTGTTAGGAATGCTATCCATTCTTTACTATAACATGCTCTGCATAGTGTCATCTAGAAGAATGACATGCAAGTTAGTAGTAAGATTTGCATGCAAATTAGTACTTCCTTAGTACGATATGCATGTGAATTAATAACAAGATATGCATGCAAATTATTATATCCTCAGTAAGATCTGCATTCTGCATGTGAATTAGTAGTAAGATCTGCATGCAAATTAGTAGTAAGATCTGCATGCAAATTAGTACAATGTAGTAAGATCTGCATGCTTTTGCCTATAAAAATAGTAAATACAGTATACAGTTAAGGACAATTAAGTATTTTGTGTGTGAGTGATTGTGCATGCATAGATGCACCCATGCATATGTGCAAGCATGCGTGCATATGTTTGCGTCCATGTATGTGTATATGATGTACCAGTATTTTTATAACTGCTAAGTAGCATTTGCATAAAATATCTTCAGACAGGAATACAAATAGTTAAAGTTTGGTTTAGCATATTGAAGCATGTAATGTATAGTTATGACCGACAGGTCAAGTCTTCCGTTTTATATTACATATTTTCATGTAGTGATGTTAAGAGTACTACATAACCGTATCAGGTTTCATGTAAACATGTTTTTCATGTTGTTGGAACTTCACGTGGAAGCATGCGTGTATTAGAAAAACATCTTTATGATAGCTAGGCTAGCATATTATTTGTAATCTGTCATGTGCATGCATAGATGTGAGACGTGTTGTTTGCATGGCTGTGCTTATCTGTAGGCCTATTATCTGTTGGGTCTTTATGGACCTGAGTATTGGCTTCTGTGCTGGCATGTCAGTGTATGACCAGTTTCACAATGCATGGACGTGTAATAGATTGATGCATGTGATATCAGTAGAAATATGCCATCATGTTTTAATTACTACCTGTCATAAATCTAAATTACCTTTTCATTGTTACACATGTCAATGTTCGCTTCACTAATGAGCAGTCTCTGGTGCAATGTGGAGAAGTAAAGTAAACCTGATCTGTGATATTGAATATATGTAAGTCTTAATAGGGGTCTCCTATTCCATATATTGTAGGACCTTCTTGATTTTCATAACCAATTCAGTAACAATTAAATTCGAATCAAATACCTCTATATGTTTGTATGTATGCTTTATTTGTTTTACTTGTCTGTATTATAAATATTCTGGAATAAACTAAACACATAAAAACAAATTTAAACATGCACAGTTTTAATTAAGTGATTTATTAAGCAAGTAAGCATTTTTTTCTGTTTATAATATATATATATATATATATATATATATATATATATATATTGTTCTTGACATATATATGAATAGCATACATTACATAATTATAAATATATTTATTTATTATAATTTTACAACTTATTTGATTGTACTTATTTATATTTCTGACATATTTATTTTATAAAATAATTGTTATCCCCATTTATAGATACCAACTGTTTATGTATTTACCTGAAATGTATTCACATTCATATAAAACAACGTTATGTGTCTGCTGTATCAGTGTTAAGAGCACATGTCACCAATCATAGCTTGTGTCACCAGTTGAGTGTCACCAATTGTAGTATGTGTCACCAGCAGGACACCACCAACACATTTGTCAAGTGACAGCAATGAATTTTGAAAGCCCTGATGTGGCGAAGGACTTCCCTGGTCTATATGCCTCTCAGACCAGCAATGCAAATGACGAATGTAAGTAAACCCCCGTAGAGTCGTCCCATGCTTGTAGCAATGTGGTCAAAGGTTTGAGAGAGCTACTCGGGCTGCAAGAGCTACTCTAGTGCATGGTGCAGTGGTGCAACAGTTAGTCTAGCATCCAGGCTAGGTTTGTAGTGTTGTATTTGGTAGTGCGAATGACATTGATGCAAGAGCTACTGTAGTGGGCAGTTTGAGGGTGCTACATCACAGAACAAAAACTGGTTTAGTGCCAAGGTGAAGGTTGCCAGAGCTAAAGGTGACTTCCTGATGCTGCTGAGGTTGCTTTAGTAGCAACTGTTGAGATGTCAAAGCAGAGCGCCAACTTGCTGCTGTGCAAGACTTACTCAAGTACAAGGTCGATACTGCAAGATCCAGTGTAGTGCAGACTGTCAGGTTGGAAAGGTTTAGGATGCAAGAGGTGCCTTAGTGTATTAGTTGGCAGTGCTTTAGTGTAACATTTGGCGGTGCTAAGGCTACTTCAGTGTAAACAGTTTTAGGTGCCAGAGATGATTTAGTATAGCGATTTGGGATGCAAGCGATGCTTTTGCATTACGGTTTTAGTTGCAAGAGATGCTTTAACGTAACAATTTGAGTGCTGCAAGGTGCATACGTGTAAACACTGGATGTTCTAGGGATGCATCAATTTTAACATAACAATCAATCAAGACTAAACAGATGCTTTATTGTAACAGTTGGGGGATGCAAGAGCTACTTTAATGTTAGTAGCTTGGGGTGCAGGGTAGGTGGAGCTGCTTATGTGGTGTGGGTCTACAACAGAATGACGGAACAGAAGAAACAGTACATATATGACCCTCATGGCTGTGACTGTGCTGTGAGTAGGAGCAGGGGTAGGAATAACTCAAAAATTTCTGGTAGTCAGCACTCAGCAGGACTACTTGGTTGGGAAATCTGGTAGTCTTCAGATATATGTGGTAGTTATATGGCCCAGATTTAACCAAAATAACATGACAAATGCAAAATTTGACAAATATCCCAAATTATTTGGTAGTCTGCTGTAGACTACTGGTGTCATCATCTTTGGTAGTCCGACTGAATTTCTCGTAGTCCTCGTACTACCAGACTACAACTATTTCAACCCCTGAGGAGTGTGTACCACAGTCAGCATTGCCACATCCACGGTCATCACGAGAGTGGGCCAAATCAGGTGTGGGACGTGGATGTACCAAGGAGGAAGTATTCAGCTACTTATGATGAGTGTTGTCGTGGTCAGTACGCTTGTACACGACACACTGGGAAACATTCGTTAATTTTGTGTTAAGAATTTTGCAAGGAAACTTTTTCAATTTGGCACTGTCAAGAGATCCTTTGTGTGGCAAAATGATGCGTGATAGAATTAAGCGATGTTATGTATGGTCAACTGGTCAAGGCATGCTCAAGTAAATACGGACAGGTGATGACTGTTGTAGTCCAGTAATGCTCAGTAAGGTCAGATAGTGTTAGGTCACATTGTTGGTCAGTATTGTCAGGTCATAGTCAAATGATGTTACCCATAATCAAATGGTTAAGTCAAATGAGGCTCATAATAATCAAATGATACCCAAGATGGTGCTGTGATGATCAATATTGCTTACTATCGGTAGTAAGTGGTACGCCTAATGAAATGACACCAACATGTTCAAGTGACGTTAAGTATGGTCAAGTGATGTTAATTATTATCAGTTGGTGTTAAGAATGGTCAAATGAGGTTATTTACATATGGTCAAATACTGTTTTATGTGGTCAAAGAGCTGCTAATTGGTCAGTAAGGTCAAGAGGTGGTCAAAGAATACTTATATTTTTGACATTCCGAGTAACTGATGCACAGTTTAATTGACAGAACTGTTTTGTAAAATACTTACTAATTTCAGTTTACTTCTCGTGTGAACACTGTTCAAATTGTGTTGCATATAATTTATGACATTTCTGGATTGCAGTGTTTCACTGTAGAACACTCTGTTAACAATAACAGTTACAGTGTTTCACTGTAGAACACTCTGTTAACAATAACAGTTACAGTGTTTCACTGTAGAACACTGTTAACAATAACAGTTACAGTGTTTCACTGTAGAACACTCTGTTAACAATAACAGTTACAGTGTTTCACTGTAGAACACTCTGTTAACAATAACAGTTGCAGTGTTTCACTGTAGAACACTCTGTTAACAATAACAGTTACAGTGTTTCACTGTAGAACACTCTGTTAACAATAACAGTTACAGTGTTTCACTGTAGAACACTCTGTTAACAATAACAGTTGCAGTGTTTCACTGTAGAACACTCTGTTAACAATAACAGTTACAGTGTTTCACTGTAGAACACTCTGTTAACAATAACAGTTACAGTGTTTCACTGTAGAACACTCTGTTAACAATAACAGTTGCAGTGTTTCACTGTAGAACACTCTGTTAACAATAACAGTTACAGTGTTTCACTGTAGAACACTCTGTTAACAGTAACAGTTACAGTGTTTCACTGTAGAACACTCTGTTAACAATAACAGTTGCAGTGTTTCACTGTAGAACACTCTGTTAACAATAACAGTTGCAGTGTTTCACTGTAGAACACTCTGTTAACAGTAACAGTTGCAGTGTTTCACTGTAGAACACTCTGTTAACAATAACAGTTACAGTGTTTCACTGTAGAACACTCTGTTAACAATAACAGTTACAGTGTTTCACTGTAGAACACTCTGTTAACAATAACAGTTACAGTGTTTCTCTGTAGAACACTCTGTTAACAATAACAGTTACAGTGTTTCACTGTAGAACACTCTGTTAACAATAACAGTTACATACAGTGTTTCACTGTAGAACACTCTGTTAACAATAACAGTTACAGTGTTTCACTGTAGAACACTCTGTTAACAATAACAGTTACATTGTTTCACTGTAGAACACTCTGTTAACAGTAACAGTTACAGTGTTTCACTGTAGAACACTCTGTTAACAATAACAGTTACAGTGTTTCACTGTAGAACACTCTGTTAACAATAACAGTTGCAGTGTTTCACTGTAGAACACTCTGTTAACAATAACAGTTGCAGTGTTTCACTGTAGAACACTCTGTTAACAATAACAGTTACAGTGTTTCACTGTAGAACACTCTGTTAACAATAACAGTTACAGTGTTTCACTGTAGAACACTCTGTTAACAATAACAGTTGCAGTGTTTCACTGTAGAACACTCTGTTAACAATAACAGTTACAGTGTTTCACTGTAGAACACTCTGTTAACAATAACAGTTACAGTGTTTCACTGTAGAACACTCTGTTAACAATAACAGTTGCAGTGTTTCACTGTAGAACACTCTGTTAACAATAACAGTTACAGTGTTTCTCTGTAGAACACTCTGTTAACAATAACAGTTACAGTGTTTCTCTGTAGAACACTCTGTTAACAATAACAGTTACAGTGTTTCACTGTAGAACACTCTGTTAACAATAACAGTTGCAGTGTTTCACTGTAGAACACTCTGTTAACAATAACAGTTACAGTGTTTCACTGTAGAACACTCTGTTAACAATAACAGTTACAGTGTTTCACTGTAGAACACTCTGTTAACAATAACAGTTGCAGTGTTTCACTGTAGAACACTCTGTTAACAATAACAGTTACAGTGTTTCACTGTAGAACACTCTGTTAACAATAACAGTTGCAGTGTTTCACTGTAGAACACTCTGTTAACAATAACAGTTGCAGTGTTTCACTGTAGAACACTCTGTTAACAATAACAGTTACAGTGTTTCACTGTAGAACACTCTGTTAACAGTAACAGTTGCAGTGTTTCACTGTAGAACACTCTGTTAACAATAACAGTTGCAGTGTTTCACTGTAGAACACTCTGTTAACAATAACAGTTACAGTGTTTCACTGTAGAACACTCTGTTAACAATAACAGTTGCAGTGTTTCACTGTAGAACACTCTGTTAACAATAACAGTTGCAGTGTTTCACTGTAGAACACTCTGTTAACAATAACAGTTGCAGTGTTTCACTGTAGAACACTCTGTTAACAATAACAGTTACAGTGTTTCACTGTAGAACACTCTGTTAACAATAACAGTTGCAGTGTTTCACTGTAGAACACTCTGTTAACAATAACAGTTGCAGTGTTTCACTGTAGAACACTCTGTTAACAATAACAGTTGCAGTGTTTCACTATAGAACACTCTGTTAACAATAACAGTTGCAGTGTTTCACTGTAGAACACTCTGTTAACAATAACAGTTGCAGTGTTTCACTATAGAACACTCTGTTAACAATAACAGTTGCAGTGTTTCACTGTAGAACACTCTGTTAACAATAACAGTTGCAGTGTTTCACTATAGAACACTCTGTTAACAATAACAGTTGCAGTGTTTCACTGTAGAACACTCTGTTAACAATAACAGTTGCAGTGTTTCACTATAGAACACTCTGTTAACAATAACAGTTGCAGTGTTTCACTGTAGAACACTCTGTTAACAATAACAGTTACAGTGTTTCACTGTAGAACACTCTGTTAACAATAACAGTTACTGATAACTTTGTGTGGTGATGAAACACAAATGATGAAAACATTGATTGTGTTTGGTGCAGTCTCTGATGAGGAGAAACAGACGAAGAAGAAGGAGTTTGGATGGAAGAAGGAACTGAAGAAAGAACGCAAGGACAAGGGGTACACAATGTTTGAGGAGGAGGACTCCGAGGAAGAATTGGTCATGTCCGAGGATCCCAGGTGAATATAATGGGTCATATCTGAGGATCCCAGGTGAATAATGGTTCATATCTGAGGATCCCAGGTGAATATAATGGGTCATATCTGAGGATCCCAGGTGAATAATGGTTCATATCTGAGGATCCCAGGTGAATATAACGGGTCATATCTGAGGATCCCAGGTGAATAATGGTTCATATCTGAGGATCCCAGGTGAATATAACGGGTCATATCTGAGGATCCCAGGTGAATAATGGTTCATATCTGAGGATCCCAGGTGAATATAATGGGTCATATCTGAGGATCCCAGGTGAATATAATGGGTCATATCTGAGGATCCCAGGTGAATATAGTGGATCATATCTGAGGATCCCAGGTGAATAATGGTTCATATCTGAGGATCCCAGGTGAATATAATGGGTTATATCTGAGGATCCCAGGTGAATAGAATACATTATGTGACTCATGTCTTTATTTCCTGCATTATATCAAATTTAAGATTGATGTTATTACATATGAGACACGGTCCGGTACACAACTACCACCTTTGTTGCATTCACTGCTTACTCTTAGTCTAACCAACTGTTTGTTCCTGGACACAATGTTGACATTGGAACTAGGACTTTTTCTTTTGTGGTACCAACTCTGCAATGTGCTCCCTCATTGTTTTAGAATAGTTGAAAATAAAAAAATCCATTGTCACACCTATACAAATGTATAGTCACCTGTACATTTACCTTTACAACTTTGTTTACCCACCATAACTGTCATCTGTCACTACTACTACAGTAATATTGCAATTACTGATCATGGTTCTTGAGGCTGATCAATCCAAGACTTTTGTCTTGGTGCACATCTGAGTTTGGTTTCCAAGGATTTAGGCACGGTAGAAATGTGTTAGTATTACATTCAACCACCTTACCTGTCCAGGACGGTAACATCCACTGTAGCCACCTAGCCAGCTGCCGTTTCCAGCACTGGGGCCTAAGTAAAGTGAATAAAGAGTGCGATTGTTTGGTTAGCCACTTAGTTTACACTGCAGGCCTTGTAAGGGAGTCAGCTATCAGATAATCCCCAATTTGTTTACCAGGCAGTCTTTGGGTAAACACACAGGCAGCTGAATATAATAGCCCATATGTTGCCGACCACGTCAGCATATTGTGGTGGCCTCAGTCGTCAGATCTCTCCTGGGTGACTTGGATTAGGTATATCAATTTTAGTGCTGTATCTGCGTTAGATTTCAAATCAAATTTATGTATTGTGTTGAGCAGTTAACGTTGTCAGTGGTAAGGGAAACCTTTCAGTTACATGTAGCTTTAAAATACAGCTTTGTGGGTTAAAATAATTTGAGGCATATTTGGTAGCATATTTTATGGTGATTATTGCATGAAGACTCGTTATTGGTGTTTGTTGTTGTTTTGTTAAGGTTGCAATTTGAAATCTGCATATCTACATAATAAGTACCTATTTACTGTTTGCATGTTGGCCCAAATGTGCAGGCTTTAATAATGTGCATGAGTGTCATTGGACATGTCTTGTCTACCTCAGGACCCTGGGGTTTGGCACAGTGAGGCACAGTGAGGCACAGTGAGGCACAGTGAGGCACAGTGAGGCACAGTGAGGCACAGTGAGGCACAGTGAGGCACAGTGAGGCAGGGTGACTGGGAGAGTTAGAGTTAGGGTGTTGTAGATGGTCCAACCTTACTGATGCGACTGTTTGATGTAACAGGAGTCCAACCTTACTGATGTGACTGTTTGATGTAACAGGAGTCCAACCTTACTGATGTGACTGTTTGATGTAACAGGAGTCCAACCTTACTGATGTGACTGTTTGATGTAACAGGAGTCCAACCTTACTGATGTGACTGTTTGATGTAACAGGAGTCCAACCTTACTGGTGTGACTGTTTGATGTAACAGGAGTCCAACCTTACTGATGTGACTGTTTGATGTAACAGGAGTCCAACCTTACTGATGCGACTGTTTGATGTAACAGGAGTCCAACCTTACTGATGTGACTGTTTGATGTAACAGGAGTCCAACCTTACTGATGTGACTGTTTGATGTAACAGGAGTCCAACCTTACTGATGTGACTGTTTGATGTAACAGGAGTCCAACCTTACTGATGTGACTGTTTGATGTAACAGGAGTCCAACCTTACTGATGTGACTGTTTGATGTAACAGGAGTCCAACCTTACTGATGTGACTGTTTGATGTAACAGGAGTCCAACCTTACTGATGTGACTGTTTGATGTAACAGGAGTCCAACCTTACTGATGTGACTGTTTGATGTAACAGGAGTCCAACCTTACTGATGTGACTGTTTGATGTAACAGGAGTCCAACCTTACTGATGTGACTGTTTGATGTAACAGGAGTCCAACCTTACTGATGTGACTGTTTGATGTAACAGGAGTCCAACCTTACTGATGTGACTGTTTGATGTAACAGGAGTCCAACCTTACTGATGTGACTGTTTGATGTAACAGGAGTCCAACCTTACTGATGTGACTGTTTGATGTAACAGGAGTCCAACCTTACTGATGTGACTGTTTGATGTAACAGGAGTCCAACCTTACTGATGTGACTGTTTGATGTAACAGGAGTCCAACCTTACTGATGTGACTGTTTGATGTAACAGGAGTCCAACCTTACTGATGTGACTGTTTGATGTAACAGGAGTCCAACCTTACTGATGTGACTGTTTGATGTAACAGGAGTCCAACCTTACTGATGTGACTGTTTGATGTAACAGGAGTCCAACCTTACTGATGTGACTGTTTGATGTAACAGGAGTCCAACCTTACTGATGCGACTGTTTGATGTAACAGGAGTCCAACCTTACTGATGCGACTGTTTGATGTAACAGGAGTCCAACCTTACTGATGTGACTGTTTGATGTAACAGGAGTCCAACCTTACTGATGTGACTGTTTGATGTAACAGGAGTCCAACCTTACTGATGCGACTGTTTGATGTAACAGGAGTCCAACCTTACTGATGTGACTGTTTGATGTAACAGGAGTCCAACCTTACTGATGTGACTGTTTGATGTAACAGGAGTCCAACCTTACTGATGTGACTGTTTGATGTAACAGGAGTCCAACCTTACTGATGTGACTGTTTGATGTAACAGGAGTCCAACCTTACTGATGCGACTGTTTGATGTAACAGGAGTCCAACCTTACTGATGTGACTGTTTGATGTAACAGGAGTCCAACCTTACTGATGCGACTGTTTGATGTAACAGGAGTCCAACCTTACTGATGTGACTGTTTGATGTAACAGGAGTCCAACCTTACTGATGTGACTGTTTGATGTAACAGGAGTCCAACCTTACTGATGTGACTGTTTGATGTAACAGGAGTCCAACCTTACTGATGGACTGTTTGATGTAACAGGAGTCCAACCTTACTGATGTGACTGTTTGATGTAACAGGAGTCCAACCTTACTGATGTGACTGTTTGATGTAACAGGAGTCCAACCTTACTGATGTGACTGTTTGATGTAACAGGAGTCCAACCTTACTGATGTGACTGTTTGATGTAACAGGAGTCCAACCTTACTGATGGACTGTTTGATGTAACAGGAGTCCAACCTTACTGATGCGACTGTTTGATGTAACAGGAGTCCAACCTTACTGATGTGACTGTTTGATGTAACAGGAGTCCAACCTTACTGATGTGACTGTTTGATGTAACAGGAGTCCAACCTTACTGATGTGACTGTTTGATGTAACAGGAGTCCAACCTTACTGATGTGACTGTTTGATGTAACAGGAGTCCAACCTTACTGATGTGACTGTTTGATGTAACAGGAGTCCAACCTTACTGATGTGACTGTTTGATGTAACAGGAGTCCAACCTTACTGATGTGACTGTTTGATGTAACAGGAGTCCAACCTTACTGATGTGACTGTTTGATGTAACAGGAGTCCAACCTTACTGATGCGACTGTTTGATGTAACAGGAGTCCAACCTTACTGATGTGACTGTTTGATGTAACAGGAGTCCAACCTTACTGATGTGACTGTTTGATGTAACAGGAGTCCAACCTTACTGTGTGACTGTTTGATGTAACAGGAGTCCAACCTTACTGTGTGACTGTTTGATGTAACAGGAGTCCAACCTTACTGATGTGACTGTTTGAAGTAACAGGAGTCCAACCTTACTGATGTGACTGTTTGATGTAACAGGAGTCCAACCTTACTGATGTGACTGTTTGAAGTAACAGGAGTCCAACCTTACTGATGTGACTGTTTGATGTAACAGGAGTCCAACCTTACTGATGTGACTGTTTAAAGTAACAGGAGTCCAACCTTACTGATGTGACTGTTTGATGTAACAGGAGTCCAACCTTACTGATGTGACTGTTTGATGTAACAGGAGTCCAACCTTACTGATGTGACTGTTTGATGTAACAGGAGTCCAACCTTACTGATGTGACTGTTTGATGTAACAGGAGTCCAACCTTACTGATGTGACTGTTTGATGTAACAGGAGTCCAACCTTACTGATGTGACTGTTTGATGTAACAGGAGTCCAACCTTACTGATGTGACTGTTTGATGTAACAGGAGTCCAACCTTACTGATGTGACTGTTTGATGTAACAGGAGTCCAACCTTACTGATGTGACTGTTTGATGTAACAGGAGTCCAACCTTACTGATGTGACTGTTTGATGTAACAGGAGTCCAACCTTACTGATGTGACTGTTTGATGTAACAGGAGTCCAACCTTACTGATGTGACTGTTTGATGTAACAGGAGTCCAACCTTACTGATGTGACTGTTTGATGTAACAGGAGTCCAACCTTACTGATGTGACTGTTTGATGTAACAGGAGTCCAACCTTACTGATGTGACTGTTTGATGTAACAGGAGTCCAACCTTACTGATGTGACTGTTTGATGTAACAGGAGTCCAACCTTACTGATGTGACTGTTTGATGTAACAGGAGTCCAACCTTACTGATGTGACTGTTTGATGTAACAGGAGTCCAACCTTACTGATGTGACTGTTTGATGTAACAGGAGTCCAACCTTACTGATGTGACTGTTTGATGTAACAGGAGTCCAACCTTACTGATGTGACTGTTTGATGTAACAGGAGTCCAACCTTACTGATGTGACTGTTTGATGTAACAGGAGTCCAACCTTACTGATGTGACTGTTTGATGTAACAGGAGTCCAACCTTACTGATGTGACTGTTTGATGTAACAGGAGTCCAACCTTACTGATGTGACTGTTTGATGTAACAGGAGTCCAACCTTACTGATGTGACTGTTTGATGTAACAGGAGTCCAACCTTACTGATGTGACTGTTTGATGTAACAGGAGTCCAACCTTACTGATGTGACTGTTTGATGTAACAGGAGTCCAACCTTACTGATGTGACTGTTTGATGTAACAGGAGTCCAACCTTACTGATGTGACTGTTTGATGTAACAGGAGTCCAACCTTACTGATGTGACTGTTTGATGTAACAGGAGTCCAACCTTACTGATGTGACTGTTTGATGTAACAGGAGTCCAACCTTACTGATGTGACTGTTTGATGTAACAGGAGTCCAACCTTACTGATGTGACTGTTTGATGTAACAGGAGTCCAACCTTACTGATGTGACTGTTTGATGTAACAGGAGTCCAACCTTACTGATGCGACTGTTTGATGTAACAGGAGTCCAACCTTACTGATGTGACTGTTTGATGTAACAGGAGTCCAACCTTACTGATGTGACTGTTTGATGTAACAGGAGTCCAACCTTACTGATGTGACTGTTTGATGTAACAGGAGTCCAACCTTACTGATGTGACTGTTTGATGTAACAGGAGTCCAACCTTACTGATGTGACTGTTTGATGTAACAGGAGTCCAACCTTACTGATGTGACTGTTTGATGTAACAGGAGTCCAACCTTACTGATGTGACTGTTTGATGTAACAGGAGTCCAACCTTACTGATGTGACTGTTTGATGTAACAGGAGTCCAACCTTACTGATGTGACTGTTTGATGTAACAGGAGTCCAACCTTACTGATGTGACTGTTTGATGTAACAGGAGTCCAACCTTACTGATGTGACTGTTTGATGTAACAGGAGTCCAACCTTACTGATGTGACTGTTTGATGTAACAGGAGTCCAACCTTACTGATGTGACTGTTTGATGTAACAGGAGTCCAACCTTACTGATGTGACTGTTTGATGTAACAGGAGTCCAACCTTACTGATGTGACTGTTTGATGTAACAGGAGTCCAACCTTACTGATGTGACTGTTTGATGTAACAGGAGTCCAACCTTACTGATGTGACTGTTTGATGTAACAGGAGTCCAACCTTACTGATGTGACTGTTTGATGTAACAGGAGTCCAACCTTACTGATGTGACTGTTTGATGTAACAGGAGTCCAACCTTACTGATGTGACTGTTTGATGTAACAGGAGTCCAACCTTACTGATGTGACTGTTTGATGTAACAGGAGTCCAACCTTACTGATGTGACTGTTTGATGTAACAGGAGTCCAACCTTACTGATGTGACTGTTTGATGTAACAGGAGTCCAACCTTACTGATGTGACTGTTTGATGTAACAGGAGTCCAACCTTACTGATGTGACTGTTTGATGTAACAGGAGTCCAACCTTACTGATGTGACTGTTTGATGTAACAGGAGTCCAACCTTACTGATGTGACTGTTTGATGTAACAGGAGTCCAACCTTACTGATGTGACTGTTTGATGTAACAGGAGTCCAACCTTACTGATGTGACTGTTTGATGTAACAGGAGTCCAACCTTACTGATGTGACTGTTTGATGTAACAGGAGTCCAACCTTACTGATGTGACTGTTTGATGTAACAGGAGTCCAACCTTACTGATGTGACTGTTTGATGTAACAGGAGTCCAACCTTACTGATGTGACTGTTTGATGTAACAGGAGTCCAACCTTACTGATGTGACTGTTTGATGTAACAGGAGTCCAACCTTACTGATGTGACTGTTTGATGTAACAGGAGTCCAACCTTACTGATGTGACTGTTTGATGTAACAGGAGTCCAACCTTACTGATGTGACTGTTTGATGTAACAGGAGTCCAACCTTACTGATGTGACTGTTTGATGTAACAGGAGTCCAACCTTACTGATGTGACTGTTTGATGTAACAGGAGTCCAACCTTACTGATGTGACTGTTTGATGTAACAGGAGTCCAACCTTACTGATGTGACTGTTTGATGTAACAGGAGTCCAACCTTACTGATGTGACTGTTTGATGTAACAGGAGTCCAACCTTACTGATGTGACTGTTTGATGTAACAGGAGTCCAACCTTACTGATGTGACTGTTTGATGTAACAGGAGTCCAACCTTACTGATGTGACTGTTTGATGTAACAGGAGTCCAACCTTACTGATGTGACTGTTTGATGTAACAGGAGTCCAACCTTACTGATGTGACTGTTTGATGTAACAGGAGTCCAACCTTACTGATGTGACTGTTTGATGTAACAGGAGTCCAACCTTACTGATGTGACTGTTTGATGTAACAGGAGTCCAACCTTACTGATGTGACTGTTTGATGTAACAGGAGTCCAACCTTACTGATGTGACTGTTTGATGTAACAGGAGTCCAACCTTACTGATGTGACTGTTTGAT